>JAOXOE010000874.1:3462366-3479843 GCA_028565055.1 Phoeniculus purpureus
ATATCTTCTCATATGTGCTGAAGAGCAAGTACTCTGCCCCACACATTTCCAACAGACTGAAATAGCTTGCACATTTGCAGAAGACAAGATAAAAAAAAAGTAAGAAGAGACATTTTACCTCCACTTACATGTAGCTCGTGCAAACCTGAACTGCAGCTCCAGGGCACAACTCAAGATTTGATATTAAAGTGTTTCATTTGCAACCAATTATGTTCAGTATTAGATTCCACTGCCGCTTCGCTTAACAGTACAGTACCTTGGTTTCAAACAACCTGATATAGGTTGGTTGGGTTTTATTTTTTTTCCTATCTCCCCTCTTCTCCCCTTTTCCTGTCCCTTAGAACCATCTCTGCCTTCATCAAAACAATTTCATTTGTACTTATGAAAGCATTACAGCCGGTAAGCGAGGAGTACAGAATAAGCTTAACCATTGTAGCCTTTTTCCCATCTGAATATCACGAATCTTGTATCTCACCATGGTGTAAGGTCTCTGATTACATCAACCTCTCCAAATTATGCTGAAATGGAGGCCATTCAATTTGCTACAATCAGTAACTTTCGAAAGAGCCCTGCATAATTGATTTCACAGTAATATAGGCATAGGTGAATGAGTTCCTCAGCCTCATTTATGCAATGTTTTCTTTCATTCCAAAGTGCACTATTCAATAGAAATCATATTCTTTTTTTTCCCCAACAGTTGGCAGGTAAGGCTTTTGG
The DNA here is from genome assembly GCA_028565055.1 of Phoeniculus purpureus. NCBI lineage: Eukaryota > Metazoa > Chordata > Aves > Bucerotiformes > Phoeniculidae > Phoeniculus > Phoeniculus purpureus. The sequence goes on from JAOXOE010000874.1 coordinate 3,463,084, forward strand.
CATATACATAGTTGTGAGAGAGAAAGCGAGAGCAGGGGGAAAAAAATAGTGTAGAAACATGGAAATTGAAATTAATGCCCTGGGTGAAATACTAAATGCAGGCAAGCCTTGGGTGAAATGACTACTCTTTTCTCTGTGTCTGATTATACTCTGGAATGAAAGATTCATACTGGATATAAAAACCTGTTGAGATTTAAATGCAGTCCATGAGCACAGTATGTCAGGGTGGGGCAAGGGATGGATTTCAAAGGTAATCCTTCGTCTACAGCCGAAAAAAGTCTGGCTGGGTTCAAGAGCTAAAGAGTCAATGGACACCTGGTTGGTACTGGAGTTAAGGAAACAACTTTGGAAGCTGAGTAAATATTGCACTTACGAAGAATTAAAATGGGCAACTGTCTCAACAGTATCACATTGCACCATGCCTGCCAGTTTGTCCCCCCGCGGAGAGCCAGTCACACTGCCTATTGCTCAGTGGACCAACTTTTTTAGCTCCAAAGATCCTATTACTACTTTATAGACCTCTGGCTGAAACCTCATGAATGATGCATCACAGTGCATGTAGGACTGCATGAGTGCTTCCTGCTGGGAAAGAAATAAGGGCAACAGTGAAAAATAAATAAATAAGAGCACAGATAAATAAGTAGATAACCCAGGTAGTAAATGTGAAGCTTTGAAGGACTGGGGCATGGCCAAAAGTTAAAGGTATCGAGACTGGGGGTGTGTGTGGGTGTGTGTGTATGTGTGTGTGTGTGTGTGTGTGTGTTAAGAAAGACATTTACAATACAAAGGAAATTAGATAGGAGTTGAGAAATAACTAAAAAAAAAAGGACATATCTTTTGATTTGAGACAAAAACAGGCAGTGATTTGCATAAAGGAATCAACCCCCTCTACTATGAAGCTAAATTTAGATGGGACAAATGTGTTTTTTCTCTACACTGGTTTCAGGTCAAACTTGGCTAAGCTCTCAGTTTTGTATATTGAAATTTAAGGTTCCTGTTCATAAGGATGTTGTGCCCTATACAGAGGAAATATACGCTTATGGGAGTGTTAGTATCAACCACAAACTGTGGCTTGGATTGCCTCTTGTCTTACAGTTGCATCTGTTAGATTTTCCTTGTTCTCCCAGAGATCAGAGATCAAGTGCAGGTTTTATTCTTCTCATGAGAAGAGTCTGTGTAGTGCTATATAGCTCAGAGTGTGTGTGTGTACAAATTCCCTGCAAAACAAGAAGCTACCTGTGAGCAGTCCCTGTTTAGGAAGAATGCAGCTGTCTCTGTATATTAGTACTCCCTCGTCTGAAGGATGTGTGGTTTTATGTGCTTTTTGCCACAGTTTGACCATAAACCACTGAGGAAACATGTTCACTCTATCCAAAGCTAAGGAACACTAAAGTTTATGCTGCTTAAATCACTTCTGAAACTGAACTATTTGGATCTCCAAATTTTATGATAATATTAACAGAGCTTCTGGTGAATCTCATTAATTTTTTTTGTATTGTTTAATTTTACATGAGTAAATATAATTACTCCTTTTGTCAGAAGTTCTAATACCAATTTATAATTCATGGAGTTAATTATGTTAACGAGGAGGCAATCATTTCTCAGCTCTCTCCCCTGTAATTTTAAAGGATTTTGATTCTTTTCCTCTCTCATTCTCACCTCTCCTTTTACAATTTCTCTTCCAGCCATGAAGTGGGAGCATACACAATTCATCTGTTATATAATTATTTACCATGGCAACAGTTTGTGAATGGGATTGTGAAGTTGCAAATAACTAAAAAGAAGCTTAAGTAGAACAGTCTGAAAAAAATATCCTTTTCAAGACAAGTGAAGAGCCCTTTTACGTCAGGAAACCCTTTGTCTCCCCAGTATGTTAGAACAGGAGGATGTGAAAAGAAAGATAGTTTTTGGACTTGTTTTCCTCCTTCGTTAAAAGCTTTGCTAAAATTTGATAAGCAGATGAAGATAAGTACCTGGTCTGGGTTTGTGTAAACACGAATCGGGATTTTTCACGGGGGGTGGGGGGTGTTTATGTAAAAGTGACTGACAATAAAGAATGTCTAAACAGACTTGAAATAAAAACTCTGAGTGTGACAGTGTCCAGCAAGAATGTAAGAAGCTTTGAGAGATCAGATATTGAAAAGCCACGGAAAAAAAAGATTCCTGCTTATGTTTGTTAGCATTTCTTCTTACATTCCTGAGGTAAACAGATTGCTGAAACTTACACTTGTAAGACCCCCCAAAGAGTCTTAGAGGCAGACGGAGGAAAATTATTGAAATGTACTGCCATAATCTCTGCATTTTGCTTGAGGCTGCTAGTGACAAACCTTTCCCTACCACCTATCCTGTTCAATCATCTATTGAATATTTTAGCATTGCTGGTCCACTATCAAAGAAATCTATTGATGCTCTTCAAAGGCTCACTGAGCTGCATATGAAAAGAACAACAGTAACAATAAAACTTCTTCTGGATACGCCATGGTTTGCAGTTTACACACCTGGGAGAAAAGTTAGGTGCCATATTTACCCTGACTCACAGCAATAAAGATCTCAGAATCAAAATATTTCAGAGGAATAGATTGAAAGCCATCAATACGCTTTATTGAATGCTAATTAATCCAAGAACGCTTTGAAAAGCCTTCTGTCTAGTTGGTGGCATGAAGGAGGATTTTGTAATACGTCTGTCCAACTTCCTTTTAAAGTCAGGCTAGATATTCTTCTGCCCCTGAGGAAGATCCCAGTTTCCTTGACAGGTAATCTGAGTCTTATAAACAGTAAAGACATCTTTAATTACACTATTGAAGTTACTTCTATGGGCAGTGAAAAAACATGGGAAAGCAGGTGCACAGGAAAATAACCATGGCACATATTTGCTCTGGCACAAAAGACCATTTCTTTGCCTGGTATATAAGTTATTTTAAAAGATAGTTCTCAGAATGACCCTTACAGAACATTCTTTGGTAGATAGCAGGAGCAGAAGACCACACACATTGATTCCAATTGTTTCGTCTGTTCTGAAAACCTCTGGCAACAATCCTGAATGACCTAAAACAGATGAAAAATGTGTTGTCCCCTGGTGATGAAGCTTGTGATGCTTGGTTTCCTACAGCTTAGTGACATGTTGTTGGGCTTTCTAACAAGAGATGAGCTCAGACTGAATATTTTCTTGAATGTGGGACTTTAATAAATTTGGTTCAGAGCACTGGTGCTCTCACGTCTCGTAACAGGCAAGATTGCATGACTGGTTCTCCCTCAAAGGGGTAAATAATGTGTTATTTTATTATTTAATAAAACCTAGGAATTGAATCTTTTGTCATCTCTACATCAGTCAGTTCAAAAAATGGTTATGAAGCGGTAGATGAATAGACAGATATGTGTTTTCAAAAAGGATGATAATTTGGGAAAATTTCTTGATGCAGCTATCCTTTCTTTTTCTTCTTCCGTTTTCCTCTTCCTTTTCCTTTTCCTTTTCCTTTTCCTCTTCCTTTCCTTTTCCTTTCCTTTTTAAAAACTATTTTTCTTCTTTTCCTTTTCCTTTCCCTTTTCCTTTCCCTTTTTTACTTCTTTTTTCTTTTCCTTTTTTCCTATCTTTTTCTTCTTTTCCTCTTCCTTTTCCTTTTCCTATTTTCTCTTTTTCAATTTTCCTTTCTTTTCCTCTTTCTTTTCCTCTTCCTTTTTCTCTTCTCCCCCCTACTAAAAAATTTCTCATTTATCTTAAAGTGTCATCCAAATGTAACACACAAGTTAAGATGTGCTTAGTCTGTATCAGTGACAGATTTAGGAACCTGTGTTTCCCCCTTTGGGGACTGGAATAAAAGTAATTATGCAATGGAAAAGGCAGTTTTCCAGCTTTCTGTAAAAACTGGGGCTTGACAGTTAGATTTACAGCTGCATTTAGGTTCCAAAGGTGCAGGGAGGCACCTAATAAGATTTAGAAAAGTACGTAACCACTTTTGGAGAGCAAATGGAATTAGGTGCCTAACTCTTCTAACTGCATTTCTAGATGACCTTCAGGTGTTTATTTTCATGTTTTGATACATTTTAAAAAGCTACAATCTGTTCCCACCAGTAAAATATTCTGGGATTTCAAGCAATAATTCTGAACATGATGCACTACCCTGTTTTTTCCATGAAACCAGAAGGGATGAGTATGTTGTTCGACATACAATCTTACACGCATGCCCTGATATTCACATAGACTCATTCACACTCTATGATGGTAAAGAAAAAATAAATCAATTACTTCTTAGAAGTTTTCAGGTGAAAAAATAAAACATGTTGACATAGAAGAAAATGTCCAGCTAATTTATTGGGGTTTTGTGTCTCAGATTATGTTTATTTTGGTAATTCACTGTTAAAAAACTACCTCCATTGTAAAAGAGGGATGTGCATGAATGTGTGAGTCTTGCAGATTCTGCGTCAAAAATATTAGGAAGTTTTCAGGGTTTTCAGCAGTTCGCTGCAAAACAATCCACAGGAAGAACTGCCAGCACAGTTCCAGCTGAGGAAAAGAGATACAGCATTTCAAATGTCACTGTCAATACTAATTTAAGTGCTGTATGTATATAAGAAAAAAGAATAAGCTTCTTCTGACACAGCAATGACAATCTGCCTTGGAAAGGTCACACGTGGCAAAAAACCTCAGCTTTTTTCAAAGACTTGGGATCCCTTTGCAGGAATCACGCATGAGACATTGTTTTTCAAACACCCGAAGAGTGGTTTTCCAATTCTATTTCTAAACATAACACATTTATCGCAAAGCAATGTAGATTTTAAGATGTGAAGAAGATAACATGTTGGCTATTTGTTTTGAAGTTTTAAAAAATACTTAGAATAAAACACCTTACTGCGAGATCATCATGTACAGGAGACATGTTGAGAGCTGCTGACGTGATGTATGTTTTGCCTGTTCAGGTGTGGTAATCCAGCCGAAAATCTGAGCTTCATCTTTTGCCAAGGACTACAGGAAGAGGATGCTGGTGTTCAGGAGCTATTTAGAGGTTTTTTGGACCTTCACAAACTGTCCTAGCTTTCCTTATTTTGATTATTGGAAACACTGGATCAGAGTGTAAAGCCAAATGATAACCTTTAGATGTCATCTCCTTACTTCTTCCTCACTTATTTGGAGGTCCTATATGGTGGGATTAAGTTATTAAAAGCCTCTAATAGATAATTTCCACTAAAAGTGGAGTTCTTTACGCAGTGGTTACTTTATTGACTCATTTCCCTTTCCTTTATTTCTCTTTTAATTCACTTGAGTGTTATAAAGGGATCAAATTTACCTTCATGGATGTTTCTAGGACTTCAGGCTGTTCTTTAAGCTAAGAATTTCCTGCTGTTTAATGTATATGGCCCATCACTGCAAGCTTGAAGACATACATCTGTGGAGCATTGCCTTTACTAAAGCATTTGGCAACCTGTAGTCAACAAAGGGTATTCATTATCTACCACTTAAATATAGTTTTCACCTTTATACATGTTAAGTTCAAGATACTAATGCTGGGCAAAATACAGGCTGCGTATCACAGAATAACAGAAAAGGGACCTCAAAAGATGTGGAGCAGTACAACCCCCTTGCCACAGCAGGATCAGGTCACACAGGAACATATCTAGGTGGGTTTTAGATGTGTCCAGAGAAGGACACTCCACAATCCCCCAGGGCAGCCTGTTGCAGTGCTCTGTCACCATGAAGAAGTTCCTTCTTGTATGGATGTGGAACCTTTTATGTTCCAGCTGACACCCACTGCCCATTATCCTATCACTAGATCACACTGAACAGAGTCTGGCTCCATCCTCCTGACACCCACCCCTCATATATTTATAAATATTAGAGATGTCACGGAAAAGGCATGCCAATGCTCATCAGTTTCTATCATCATCTGAAGGTGGACTTGATACTTCTGTATTCGTTCCTCTCTCTCTCTCTGTCACTAATATCTTAGATTCATGTCCTCAGGTTCCTACCCATTTGAACAGGCTTGTATTGTGATGGAAAATTCTGACAGCAAGATCCTCATCTGTTCCCATAATTGATATGTGACTTGGACCAAACATCTTCCTTTATCAAACCACATAAATCAGAATCGTAGAGTCATAGAATCATTAGGGATTGGAAGGAACCTCGAAAGATCATCTAGTCCAATCCCCCTGTCATGGGCAGGGACATCCAACCCTAGATAAGACTGGCCAGAGCCTCATCCAGCCAGGCCTTGAACACCTTTATGTGGCACCTAAGGAGTTAATCAGAACTGTCTATCTTTTCTCAAGTTTTCCTTTTTACCATATGAAAATGGTGCGTGTATATACATATATATATGTATGTAAAACCCATCACCAAATGACAATAACCCAAAATGCAGTAGCACACCAGGTCTTAATGTAAAGTTTAAATCCATTACTTTGCCTTGGCTATTTGCTTAAGTGAATTTGACCTTCTCTTCCTTCTGTCTAAATTATTCCTGTTACTATATGTTGTTATAGAATGTGGCATCTGTATAGCATTTTCCTTATGTCATGGGAACAAGTAAGTTAACAACCAATGGGTAAGTAAAAATATGTCATCTTCTGTTGTGCTGCGTTCTTGAGAGGTGTGTTAGCATAATTTGTTACGTTCCCCCTTTTCAGAGAAATTTTCTTAAACAAATAGCCCAACAAACCCACAGATACACTTGGCAATGCCACACTACCCGTGCAGCTAGTGATGAATAATAAAGGCAAGAGCTCTTCATTGAGAAAACAATGAGAGAGGCGAGGAGAGGAGGAGGAGGAGGAGAGGGGAAGAAGAGAGGAGAGGGGAGGAGAGGAGAGGAGAGGAGAGGAGAGGAGAGGAGAGGAGAGGAGAGGAGAGGGGAGCCATCTGAAGGATTTGAATATACTTTCTGTGCACAGTTTTCTGCCTCTGTGTCCTCCCTTGGCTGCTTTTCCCCACATTTGTTCTTTAATACAAAGAACATTTGCAATGAAAATGGGATCTCTGCTTCTTAACAGTTCATCTGTTCCTGCTGCTCATTTCCCCACCTGAAGTCACAATTCTCCACTTGTGACCTCACTGCAAGTTGCTGTGGTGAGAGGATTATGATGTTGCAAATAGAGGTTTATAACTTCAGGATGAGAATGAGCAGCCTGAGCAGATGGACTCCTCTGAAATGAAGATCCTGTCTTCATGCAAATGTTGTGAATAATAAAAGGACAAGAGGGGAAAAAAAAGGTAGAAATTACCCAAGCAGGATTGTTTCTAAATACAGAGCACGATTATTAGTTGTCCCATTCTGTGTTTGGAGCCGGGTTAATAGGTCAGACCCTGTAAGTCCTGGCATGGTTCAGAGAAGCAATCATCATTTGCACAAATTTTAAAGTAACCTTCAAGCAGCTCCGATACAACCTTTAGTACTGCTGGTGCCTGACTGCTCTTTTGGGTGATACCACATTTAAATCAGGATGGACTATTGAAGGGAAAATAGCACAAGTCTTTATAGCTTGAGATAAGAGCCAATTACCACAATCAGTAGATGTAACTAACTCACATACTTTGTGGTTCAGGCTGACAGAAGGATGCTTCGCAGTAAGTGACACTGTCAGTGATGACCATTCCAGGACTGTTGTGGGTCAAGTTATTCATGACTGGGTAGACTTTCTGGTAAAGCAGTTTTCTAAGACATGTTTCCATCGTGCCAGGGAAAGGTAAGGTAAGGTAAGGTAAGGTAAAGTGTTCAGCATTACTCAGCTTAATGCAGTTGTCCAACACAGTGCAACTCGTATCTGTTTTGGTGTCCTAGAAGTTGCATTAGTGCAGCACTGAAGCTGTGTTATAAATTCCTTCTTTTCAATAGCAGAAGCACCAAAGATTGTTTTTTAGTTACAATCTCTTCTGGGGGTTAAATCTGAGCCCACTGAGCTGTGTTCTTACCATGAATACTCTTACATTCATAGCAGTGTACAGCCTCGTCACTAGACACAAAACTTCCTTTAACCTTATGGGGAACGTTGGTCACCAACGCAAGGGCTGCTTGTTAACAGAGACCTGCAACCATCACTTCTCACAACTTGTCAAGACACACAAAATCACTTTTATCAATATATTTCAGCTCAAAAATCTCAGCTTTCTTATCTCATAGGAAGTGAGACCTAGCCAGGTAACGTGTGAGAAGACATGAGACTATTCTGCTGTTGGGGACAGGACATAGCACAGGTTTCTCCTTTTATTTGGACAAATACCTCAATTTTTCTGCGTGACTCATGGCTCCATGAAAGCCACAGCTCAGTGAGACATTGCCTGTGTATGCTGAGCATAAAGCAAGCACTGAAAACATGTGAAGTACTGTCCCATTGCTTGTCAGACAGCTGGTGGATACCTGTGTTTTACTTCTGTTATATTTGTCACCTCTCAGTTTTCAGCTGGTTCATCCTCACAAGACGGAGGTGCTAATAAGTCTGGATATTCAAAAATGGAGTATTTTCTGCTACACAGCCACGTAAGAACATCATTTGAAGATCACTCAGATCCTCCACTAAACTATGGTTTTAACAATCACTATGTCACCACCTCTTTTCCTCTTCTATGACTTTTATATCTTCTATTACTTGTGTATATTTCTGTAGAAAGCTGATTCAAAAAGTATAAAACACTAAGTGATAAAGTGAAAACAATAGTTAAATGAGATTCCTGGTTTACAGAACTTCCCATTACAATTCTAATTTGTCAAAGCTATAATTTTCATGTATGTATCATACATATATACTTGTTTTATGTGTGCTCTCAATCTCATTCCTGTGAGAATTTCAATTCAGTTAGTTTTTGTTGAGGGAACTATTACTTGATTTTACCTATTTGCCTGAAGCATTTAAGCAACACGTATTATCTGAACATTTTTGTGGTTCCTGAAATAGACCAGGAGAAAGACGTTCCCCAGATTTAGAGAAGCTGTAAATAAAGAACATGCTTATGATAGACACTGACTGTTCAACATCCTTAAATTTTGTGTCTAAACACCTGTCCTTCCTCATCTTGTGAGTCAGTTGTTTGGACAGCTATAGGCTTTGAGGAAGAAGCCACTAGAGTACATTTGTCATCCTCTAGCTAAGATAATTAAAAGCCAAAAAGCATTATCCCTCCTAAAATAGATGGGAAAAATCTGAAAAAACACCACTGGAAGAGAGAGTGTCAAAAAGCTTTGGACAAAACTTTCAAGACAGATGTAGCTTTTACTGCTGAAGTGGTCGAATATGTCAGTATGTGTGACACTATCACCGGATACATCAAAGAGTGCGTTCAAAACATGCTTGCTGCTGAAGGAGACGCTGGTTGTGCTTTTCTGAAAAGAAATGGCATCGACACAAAAGAGCTTGTCAGAGATAGCAAAGGGAAATGCCAGCAACGCTTTTGCAAATATAATGATTCCATTGATACAGTGGAGAGATGTGCAGTAAAAACGATCAGGGTAGAGCTGGTCACATAATTTTATGCGGGTAGCGTTTGCTGTGAATTTATCTTTTTTTATTGTTTTCTTTCCTTAAAAATCATTTGCAAACCAGTACTGTCATTAAGCAGGCATTATTAATTGAGCTGGTCATTGGGATGGTCCATTAGGTCAACTAGTCTGACTTCAGAAGAGCAATGGATTGCTAGAACAATATCTACTGAATATTTCCAAGTTCAGAGGCTATATGAATTTAAAACAAATCTGGATAAAATAAGGGAAATTAAGTGGAGCCATGGTGTCAGGGTAGATCACTAACAGACTCCAGCCAGAGTCTATAGGCAATAGCCTGCAGTCATTTTTATCTCAAGTTCATTACTTGCTGATATACAAGTTGACGTAGTGGTTCCAATACTTATTAAAGAGATACTTAACAAATGTGTAAATTTCATTTGGAGTTTTTTTTGGTTGCTTTTTGTTTGTGGATTTGGGAAATTATGTAGAATTTTCCTCTTGATCACTGAAATAACAGGTATTTCTGCTTCTTCAAATGTAGCTTTAAAATGTAAATAATCACTGTCAAATGAAGAACGAAAAATATTGAAGATGACTCAGTGAAAAATAAGGATGGCTTCTTACCACACTCAATTCTACCTTCTCAGGACCTGTTTACAGATAAAATGAAAACTGTAAAGATTTTCGTTTAAAACAAAACAGCAGCAGTGTTATTTAGACCATTTAAATAAAGCTTTATGTATAAATAACAAATAGTTATGAGTCCTTAAGTAGTAGACGATAAATATATTTGAGATGCGTTTTTTAGCACATTTTGTGTTTTTGAACAGATTTAGCAATATAGAATCATAGAATCATCAGGGAGATTTGGAAGGGACCTCGAAAGATCGTCTAGTCCAATCCCCCTGCCACAGCAGGATCACTTAAACAATATCGCTGAGATAACTTACTTTTAAGAGATATTTGCCTTTCTGAAAGGCTACTGAGGCTCAGAAATAGTTGTTTACACCTCTGTTAAACCAATTCGTAGTATTTTAAGTGGGATTTTATAAAAAAGCATGTTGTGAGGTATCATATGAGATGTAGTTTACATAAAAACCAAGGGTATACAGGATATAGAAGAATGAAGCAAACAAATCAAGGGACCAGTAAAAGTAAAAAGTTTTTAGAGTATAAGGAACTTGAATTCCATGAGCCTTTCCATCCTCAACTTTTAAAACACAGATATTTTTTTCCAAGGTCATGAAGAATCTTAAGTTGTAACTTGGTTGGCCCATAGCTTAAAACATGTCAGTTTATGCTTCTGTACAAAGAAATTGAGGTGACATTTATGTGTGTATCTGTAACCATATTGAAGTCCCAGGAGTTAATCAATAGAACTTGTTTGTGCACTGTTAAATCACTACTTTAGAATTAGGATCCTACTGGAGCAAAGCTATTTATTAAATAACATAGAATTCAGGCTATTAGTAGCTCATCATAATCTGAACATAACTTTAAAAGACCTACACAAGGTAAGTAACCTCCATTATGGTTGATAATTGCTTTAGTTTTTCTTCATACTCACACCACCACTAGAAAAAACAAAATCTTCATTCTCCTTTAACCAAAATCTTTAGGCTCCTGTAACAAAAGTCTGTTGCAGAGGGCGAGGAAAGTTAAATACTCACAAGTCAATATAATCAAATACCAAATTCTTTATTCACTAAGTTCTCTTTCACGGGAGAACAGCATCAGAAAAATAAGCTGAACCACAAAGAGTGGGGTGAAGTAGTTAGGAATTAGATTAGAATCTTGAAAACAGTAAAGCCTGAAATATTTAGTTTTACAAGGATGACAGTGCTGTCTTCCTTTCGAGTTATTATATCTCAGCCTATACAAGTTTGAATCTTAAAAGCAGAGATCCATCTTTTTGACTGGCTGGAGAACATAGGGAGAGGTCCAAAGAGTAATTGACACTATCAAATGGATATTCCTTAATGGAGCAAGCGTTTTGCTGTTGGAGGACAGATAGAATGAGCAAGGTGTGATTTATTATCAAGACACATAATGATTTTTTGAAAATAAAGTACAGAGTCAGTTTTCATTCATAGAGTAACATGCTGCATGCACATTTGATCATAACCTGGAGGCTGGTGTAGAGCCATAAGAAAGGCTATGAATCATTTGACCTCTTTGGGAAGCATCATGAAGCTCTAGCCTGACTTGTCCCTGGCTGGACTGAGAACACTAAGGACAACTTGAGCTGACTCTGAATAGAACTTACTTACCCAGACCTTAAACTGCAATCACTGCAGAACTTCTTGAGTACAAAGTATCGCAGAACAGGTGATGGATCTACTCAAACCATCAAAACTTGTGAATGTAAAAGAGTGGGAGAGGTAATGATGGTTAGAATAATTCATTTCCCTACTTTTTTCTCAAAGCGATACACTGAGAGTGAAGGTTAAGATCAGTAAAAAGAGATTTCAAGGGTTGAATCTTTGTCTACATCTATAATAAAATATGAGAAAGTTTAAAGTTTTTCACCCCTTCCTCCAAGCTTTGTCACGGTGCCACTGGAAGAAACGCTTAATAAGCAGTAAAATGTTAACTGTCACAAGTAGCCAGACAATACACTTCAGTGTTCAAAGCTCCCAAATTTGCACCTGAAGCAACATGAATTTTTCCTTCAGAAATAACCCTTTCCAAAAATGTTGTAGGATTAACAGGCTAGTAGATCCTCCATTTTCATGTGGAAACGTGAGGAAACCATCAGTCCAAGTGCTGTTCTCAAATATTTTATACACAGCAAATGTATTTTTTGATGTAGACCTCTATGTCAAAAGAAAAAGAATTTAAATCTAAGCTATGACTTTGGCAGACTGAATTAAGTAGGAACTATCATTGATACTGATGGTGAACAAATTCTTACTCAAGAAATTTCAATATTGAAAGTAAAACCGATCACTCTTCTGAGATATTATTGCTTGTCATTTTTACAAAATTTTGTTTCAAAATTAGTTCAATTTAACTAGAATCTTTTTAGTATAATACGGGTGGTTTATTTTCACATTTAGTAGGTGACGGGAGGATGTGAAGAAGAAAGACTGAGTCAAAAGCCATTTGACTCATATCATTATGAGTCAATATCCATATATTGACTCTAGATACATACCCATGGAAGTTAGATTCACTTTGTAAAAGATCTCCTCAGTTTTCCATGGAATGATGGAGACGTATGTGGAACAAAAACTGGAAAACACATGTAGCAAAGATTTGGACTGTGTAGCAATCTCTAGTAGATGATATAATATTTTTTTGAGCAATACTGCCTTTCCTTTGTCCCTTGACTTGCTTTCTTGTTTTTCATGTTTTGAGGTTTTTTTTTCTTTTTCTTATTTGATCTAGTTATTAATAATATATTGTATTACTTACCCACTCAGCCCCCTGAGACTCCTCGGGTTTTCTTCCCAAGACCAAATTCCACAGACATATCTAAGCATACCATCTATATCATGTTAAACTCAACAGCATTGATACTGTTTTCTCAACAGGTATTAGTTTCTTCAGTGGATCAAGATGGATAGCACTCAGCTTCTACCAGACTTCTGGTATTTTCTTCCCCAAGCCTGAATTCCTCCTCTTCTGTCCCCAGCAATAAGTGTTTAATCGATAATTATCTCCTTGCTACACGTCCATCAGAGCAGTCCCACCCCCCCAGTAACCCACTGATGACATGACAGCAGAAAATTGAGACCCTTTACTTTTTCATTTTTGTTTCTTAAGGGAAACATTTGAGCACTGGCAAAAAAGAATCACTCTACTGTAGACTGGACTGCTCTTATTGAAGCAGTGGGAGTTCAGTAAAGAGGTTTTCTATCTATGATCTTTATCTCTCATGAGCATTAAATGATTGTTCAAAATGGTGTCTTACATCATTGGTAAGAAAAACAACTTAATTACCATGAAGTTTAATTTCTTGATACTGGGAGCTATATCTCTCCTTGAAAATTTTTTAAGGTCAGCAAACAGAACAGACTTTTGAAAACTAATGTTCGAGTACGGGACATAATGACTGAAGTGAGATTCAGATTGTACTGGTTCACGGCTGGGCTCTGAGGGAAAGGTGTGGTATTTGAACAGAAGAGATTAATTTCCCATCTGTAAAATATGAAATAAAGTCCCATTCTCATCCTCTGTCTTATCCTCTAAATCTGAGAAACATTCTAGTGTTGAAAAGCATCACTGCAGAGGAAAAAAATCCTGCCTCATTTTCTGATGGAGATGGTACTTCAGACCATTTCTGTCCAACCTGGGTTCAGTTCTGTTTGTTAACACTGTAGAAAATGGAGTCAGATGGGTGTGATAAAACTGTCTATACATTCACTTCATTCAAAGCTGCAGGCTGCACTGAAAAGGATGCATATTTCTTTGTGCTCTGAGACATAATGTAGGTAGGAAAAAAATCCCACAAAACAACATGTTGTGCTATAATATTTTCCAGGTACTGCACAAGACTAAGTAATCTAATATGTGTGTGTGTATGTGTGGGAGGGAGGGCATAAGAAAAGACAAATTAAGGGTTATTTTCACTGCTGCTATCATAGGAGGGTTTTCTGCAGAAAAGTAATAAAATAGTGGGTTAAAAACTAAATAAATAATTGGCTTCAATTATTTTTCTTTCCTTTTTGTTAGCTCTATTTCCTTGATTTCAAGCTGAACTTTACCTAGCATTGACACATGATTTGCAAAGCTCATTTGTGCCTTCTTGGAGCTGCTTAACTTCTTCCCTTCCGAGGGACACAACACAAACTGGGTTCAAGGCACAAACCACCAGTCACCCTGCCAGAGATAAGACAGGGAAGGGACTGCTTATTTAGCATTTAAAAACCAAAGGCTATGCTTACCTCTTAAGCAAAAAACAATTGATCACCAATAGTGAGTAAACATTGTTTAGCCACAGCACACAGACCTTGAGGGATTTATGAGCAGCTACAAGCTCACCTCTTGACTTGAGCTGGAAGCTGGGCTGCTTGTCTGAGTAGCAGACTCTGAACGGTAATGTCCTGTGCAAATGAATTTAGAGATTTTCTCAGCTTGTATTCATATTCTACAAAAGGTAAATATCCCCCAATTGCACCTACTTGGAGCTGAATTATCGACTTCAGCTTTGAAGTGCAAATGAGCTGAATGAAAACATACTTAGACTGCAACATAGGAGCTATTCCTACTAGCTGATTTATGGTGCATTAACTGTCTAGTAAGGAAAGCCTTCTATTGCTATGGATTTGTAATCCCCCAGTCCAATTATCCTGAAGATGAAGGCAAAATGCCATCCACTGTATGAGGCAATCAATAGTGGTCATTTCTTAAAATTCTTTACTTCCCCTTCTTTCCAGCAATACAGGTTACAGGGTCTTCCATAAATTGCTCTTTCATGGTTTATCGGCCCTGCTGTTTCTAAAAGCCAGACTTGTGGACTACAGTTACGAAAATAGACTGCTATTAACAACCTTTCAGTGGGTTAAAGCAATCGGTATTTATGGTGAATGGAAACTCCTTTAGAAACTCCTAATCACCATATCCTGTCTATGCAGTCACTGACTAAATAAATGCATGTTAGGAAGGGAAAAGAAGCAGAACATTTGTAAGACAAAGGAAAAAAAGGAAAACTATTAAAGATCCACATATTTATATGACTGTTATTAAATAAATAAATATTAATTAAGTCACACCATATGAAAAATTCAAGCCCCTCCGTTGTCCTGTTACTGTTTGCTAAATGCCATTATATCTCGATATAGCACCTATCTTAAACTCTCGTCTAGAAAGGAAGACTTGCTCTCTTATTTGCCAAAGCATCACATTCACTTTGGTCTTCCATCACTAAGTATTTCTTTTTCTCTGTTGAAAACTTTCTACAGACTCTCTCCATTTTAGTATCACGACACAAAATCTTTTGGATGTTTCTCAGAACATCCAGCGTGAACTTAAGTTTATTTGAAATGTACGGTTTATCCTAAGAAAATACTGGATGTTATGCTGCACTTTTACTTTTATTTTTAATTGTGTTTGTGTGTTTCTACTTACTTTTACTTAATGAAGGAAGATAATTATTTGAATTTGCAGATGTTTAAGATGCAACTATAGAGCTTCATGCCTCAAGTGTAGATGCGTCTTCATTGGAGAAAGTAACCCTCAGTATTTATTACTAATAGAAATATAGTCACTGCAGTCAGTGCAGTCACAGAATCACAGGACCACAGAATATTAGAGACTGGAAGGAACCTCAAAAGATCATCTAGTCCCATCCCCCTTTCTCAGCAGGATCACCTAGATTAAGTCGCACAGGAATGTCTCCAGGCGGGTTTTAAATGTCTCCAGAGAGGGAGACTCCACAACCTCCCTGGGCACCCCCTTCCAGTGCTCTGTTACACTCACCATGAAGAAGCTCCTTCTCACATTAATGTGGAACCTCCTATGTTCCAGCTTATACTCAGTGCCCCTTGTCCTATCATTGGATGAAACAGAGAAAAGCCTGACACCCGCCCTACCACATATTTATAAACATTAATGAGGTCACCCCTCAGACTCCTTTTCTCCAAGATAAAGAGACCCAGCTCCCTCAGCCTTCCCTTATAAGTGAGATATTCGTCTCCATGATCTTTGTGGCTCTGCAGTGGACTCTCTCCAGCCGTCCAGGGTGAGATCACTCTCATCCTCCAGGGCATGAATAAAACATGGAAAACATATATACACTTTCCTCAAATTACTAGTTTAACCCATTAAAAATAAAAACAATAAAGAATAGCTGCCTGCAGTGATGAACAATTGCTCGTACTTGTCTGAAAGAAGGTAAAAATTAACCCCAGCCCTAGTGGCAAATGGAACAGAGCAACAAGCTAATGAGTCATAGTAAGCACTAAGGTACTTTTCAGAGTCAATAGCATTGTTATGATTGGAAAATGAGGTTCTAAGGTGTCTCAGCCTCTTGAAAGCAACTATTCTGCTGTCTAGAGTGATTTGAGTTAATAAATAGTTCATAACCTTCATTATTTTAACTCAAACATGTAAGATTACTAATGTATCTGGACACAGAAGAACTGTACATAATTTTGGTTTACAATTCAAGTTGCTGTGATCTTTTTTCTAGTAAAAGTAAATGACCTGTGCTTAGTGGTACCCAGATAAATCAGTGTCCAACATTGCATTAAATTCTATCTGTCTTAATTTTACATAGGAATCATGAAATACATTGAAGATTATAAAGTAAGGAGGATGTCCTGTATGACTGAATAGCTTTGTCCATCACTGTTATTATAGCAGCTGCAGTACATACGTAGTTTT
>JAOXOE010000874.1:3479943-3501079 GCA_028565055.1 Phoeniculus purpureus
ATCATTTTATTAACTAAGGAAGGATCTACTGTGCAGATTAAAAACTACCTTAGAGTAACTGCTGCTATTTACCAAAGGTCATCCAAAGCTCAGGAAGTGCTTCTGGTGTAATAGTCAGCTGTTCTGAATCCTTTCTTTTAGAGTTCTTACTCATCGGTACCGGTTTCGTATTTAAAATGTTGCCTGAGAACCACAGGGCTACACAAGATTCAATTTTTCACAGATGATGCTTACATTTTCTTGGGAAATACCCACCCTGTTTGGGCTCAGCCCAGCACAAATTATGTAGGTGCACGGCTGTCCCATTTCCAGGAGAATTTTGTGTCTGCAATACTCTATAAAGCTTTTGCCTAACTTCAAAGTTCAGATGTTACTTTGTAAAGGCAGAATTAATTTTCCTGATTGCTAATCCATCACCACTAAGTATGATGCATATGGTATCAAACATAGGTATTTCTGCTATCATTAATTGTGGCACATTGTCACAACCGATAAGGAAATGCAATATGAGAACAAGAAAACAGTCGCTGGATTTGGCAGCTTACCCTTGTTTTTCTAGTCGCCATGGCAGGTACCAACCGAAACCCTTAACTCAGGAAGGTGACTGTGTGAATAAACGAGGAAAAGAAACTCACGACTTGGAGAGCATCAATCATTCAGCTGTGTTGTCTCACACTCAGTTTGCAGTACTGTTGTTTAGTGAAAGATAAAGACGGATAGGTTTGAAAGGGGGAAAAAAGTTGTGTAAAATAGTGTAATACTCAGGAGAAAAGGTGTAACTTTTGGCCCTGAGAATTTTCTATAGAAAAGGGTAGGTAGTGACACAGAGGGCAAGAGAAGGAAATTAACATGTGCTTGACAAAAGAGAAATCAAATAAGGAACTGTGGTTTAAATGGCAGATAAAATACAGCTGAAGAGATAAGTATCATATGAGAGACAGGAAAGGAAATTAACAAAACGTAAGTTAGCAGGGTAGAAAATGTCTGGTTCCAAGCCAAACAGCAGGTAGAAATACTTAGGTCAGGAGAAACAGAATGAGCTGTTTTCTAACGCTTTATGTTTTCCTTACATAAAGTGCCAGGGAGGGCTTTGGGAAAAAAAAAAAAGAACTACAGTTTTCCATTTCAGTTTGCTTTATGGTGAGAGAAAAGAATCAGTGCAATAGCTGTGAATTACTGATTAAATAACGTTATTATTAAATAAAAAAGTCAATGGAGATAGATCCTTTTGAGATTGCATAGATGTTCCCCAGAGTATCTCCATTATATGGCAAGCTTATATAAGCAGAGTGATAAGCGGACGAATCCTGTGTTTTAAAACCACTATAAGCTATTATTATTATCTTTGCTGACCTCCAGCATAATGCAGACCTAGAACAGAGCAATCATTTCTGCATCGGATGAAGAATTAGTGTTTAAAAGTTTCTGGACATTGCTGCAGCCCATACAGTACCTTAGGGAACACCCCATTAATTCATCCAGGCATTTCAAAATGATGATGAAATCATCTCCAGCCCATGGTTTAACCTAGTGCTTGGGAGGAAAATAAGAAAGGGTGATCTGAAACCACCTTAACCCTAATCATTTAATGCTAAACTATGAGTTGAATGTTGCATCCCTCAGGATCACAGCGTCGATTTTTAACAACATAGGGCTGTTATTGCCTTTACTACTAAAAGAAACATAAAGTCCAGAAATGCACTCTGGACTGGGTAACGTTTTTCTCTCTTGAATTTATTAGTTGATAGGCCTCCAAGGGATATATAGGTATTTAGAACTAATACAAAGTATTGCCTTGACTTTCCTAGCTTACCCACAATTTAGGTCTTTTCCTCTATTTAGCTTTCCCCCCCACCCCTTTTGTTCTTTTCTAAAAGTGGACTTGTTATTAAATTGATTCCTGACTTTTCAGTAAAAACCAGAAGTAGTCTTCAGCAAAATACTTGTTCCCATTCCATACTGAACTCTGTTCTGCAGTCCTGCTTTTCTCAGCTCTGTATATCGAAGGGGCAAATTGCAGGTCTGTGCACTGGTGACTTCCAGAGTGTATTTCCTACTTGCCTCATAGGACCTCTGTTTCTTATTTCTCTGTTGGTTAATGCTAAACTGTTTTGCTATTGCAAATCATTCATGCTCATCCTTCTGTAACTTTATGAATCTTCAGCTGCTTCATATATCTTCATTTAAGTGAGTTAAAAATAGCTATTCTGGGATCAGGAAGTAAAATACATGCTGTAACAGTACTGTAATAAAAGTAATAACAGCACATAACAACGAGAATAAACAATGGTAATTGCTCATAAGTGATCACTATACTTTCCAGCATGTAAATGACACTAAATGTATACTGAATGGTATTTGTCATAGAGCCACGGAACACTCATGGTTGGAAAGGACCTCCTAGATCACCAATCATACCCTACAGCAACAAAAAACCTAAATTGATCAATTAAGACAAAATAACCCCCAACATGCCTGCCACCACAGCCTATCATGAGGCACCACATCTACACGTTTCCTAAACACCTCCAGGGATGGCAACTCAACCACTTCCCCAGGAAGGCTGTTCCAGTGCTTTATGATTTATGGTCATTATAAGATGCATTACATAAGTTTTCTGACATGTCGAGCATTTTTTAATATACACACAAGTTTACAAGTGTATATGTGTCTACATGCATGTGCATGTGTACATACGTAAATACAAATACAGGTTAGCTCAGTGGCACCTACTCTGCAGGATTAAAACCACACATCTAAATAGCACTAAACTGACCTGAATCACATTTCAAAACCCAGACCTCTCGTTCAGATCACAACAACACAAACATGTTAGGTCATCTTCCACTCCATGGAGGAGCTTCTTGCTGAGTGTACTAGTGCATTCTGTTCCTCAACTGGTTCCAACAGGAACAGTTTTCAAAGTCCTATACTCATGAAATCCCAAGCAAAATGCATTTTTGCACACTACTTTGCCTTAAGTTAGAGCTCAGACATGACCACAAAGACGGGAATGGAGTGAGAAAAGAATTTCTGTACTGCCTTGTGCAGACAAATCAGTGTTGCTACACATGGCATGATGTAAGAGAGAGAGCAGAGGGGATGTGATGTCTTTAATATGAATAAATTGCCAAGCATAGGCAAGGACTCAGCAAAGTGAGGAACTCAGAGCAAAACAGGGAACGCACTCTAGGATGAAGAGTCCAACAGCAAATTGAGGCCCTAGTTCTTTTTGAGAGAAATGTGCGTCTTTTTATTGAATTCTGCAGTTTGGATCAAGCTCACAGCAGGGAAGCATAATTTACCCAGTGCAGAAGAAATTCAGAGGGAAAGAATGCGCTGAGCCTTACTGGCACATGGCCACGGGCTCTGGACTTGACCCCCCTCCCCTGGCTCTCACAAAAAGATGGATAGGAATGATTGTGGAGGCCAAGGCCACAATTTTTGAATGACCCTGTAAAGCAACCCCTCCGCCAGCCTCATGTGTCATGTACACGCAGCAGTTAAAACAATGCAAATACACACCAAAACAGGCTCCTGTGTAAATTCAATATTATTACAGTATACAAAAAAAAAAAAGGTAATATGGAGTAAAGTACCATTTTTAATGCATACTAATTAAAGTGGGAAATTACCAAACATGAATTCACTTACCACTTCATTTACCATGTTACATTATAGATCTGGTAACCTTTATATTCAATAATAAAATCCGTGACTAATTCCTAAAATAAACTCTAAAACTAAAGCAGTTCTTTGCTGAAATCTAGCATATGCCAGAAAAGCAATTTAGTAGAGACCATTTCCAAATGATTTTGGAAGATATTAAATCCTATGGGCTTGATCCATAGCTGGTGTAAATTGGCATATGTCTTGTGGCTTCAGATGAGGTAATACAGCGATTAATTAATATAGAGGTTAATTAATATAGGGATTTGGCTGTATGCATTTTTTCCCCTTAATTCAATGTTTTGTTTTTCATTTCTTGTGTTGTTTGTTCTTTTGCACTTGCTTTGTTTTGCTGCTTTTTAGACGTGTTCATGGACATGTTCCTGTGTGACTTGATCTAGGGTATCCTGCTGTGACAGGGGGGATTGGAATAGATGATGTTTCGATGTACCTTCCAATCCCTAATGATTCTGTGGTATCTCAAGACAACTAATCTCTAGAAAAACTTTGTATAGATGAATGCTAAGATTGTAAAATAGAGAATTTCTGATCTTTTTTCCTATGCTACATGCGTGGAAGAGCAAGAAACTTTACCAGGTTTTTCCCAATTACATGACCAACCATGCAAGACTATTCTCAAAACTATGACTGGATGACAAGAGGTTTTTTTACAATTCTTCTCATATCCTGATTCAATTTGCTTCTTCCCTTCTGTACGAAGATTAAACTTCTTGTAAGCATTATATGCTTTCTCCTCACTGGAGTTGAAGAGTAGAGTAAGGAAGAATATTTTGGTTCTATCCAATGTGTTATCTTGCTTCTCTCACATCTGCTGTACTCAGAAGTCTCTTCCTCTCCATTGGGGGTACCCATCACACATTGTCTCCCTTCACCATTCGATGCATTTCTTGAATTGCAAATACATTCTGAGTGAGTTTGGCATAGGGTAGAAGGCACAAAGAAAATGACAAAATAAGACAAATTGTAAACAAATGTGACAAGCTGAATAGAAAATGAGAAAAACAGGTGCAAAGCTAGTATGGCCTTGCATGAATATTACTTGTAGCACTGCTGAGAAAATGTCTGAACCCCTTCTTCCTCCCTCCCGCCTCTCCCCCACTACCCCCTTTTTTTCTTTATTTTTCCCACCAGACCTGAAAGCTGTCTAGCTCACTTGTCAGCTAGGGTTGTGTCCAGTGTTTGTATGCTGTGTAGACTTTGCTTGTCCAGGAGAAAAAGAGATTTTCAGACCTCACATGTCAATGTGGCTGAGGAAAGAGGTACTGGGGAAAAAAGCTTTGCAGTGTATTCCCACCAGAGTTTCCAAACCACCTACAGAATCACAGAACATCAAGGATTGGAAGGGACCTCAAAAGATCATCTAGTCCAATCCCCCTGACACAGCAGGATCACCTAGACCAAGTTGCACAGAAACATATTGAGGAGGGTTTTAAACATCTCTAGAGAAGGAGACTCCACAATCCCCCCCAGGCAGCCTGTTCCAGGGCTCTGTCAAACTCACTGTAAAGAAGTTCCTACTGATATTTATATGGAACCTCCTATGTTCCATCTCACACCCATTGTCCCTCCTCCTATCACTAGATTACATTGAGAAGAGCCTGGCTCCATCCTCCTGACACCCACCCTTCACATATTTATAAGTATTAATGAGCTCATCCCTCAGTCTCCTCTTTTCCAAGATAAAGACACCCATCTCCCTCAGCCTTTCCTCATGACAGAGGTGTTTTACTTCCTTCATCCTCCTCATGGCTCTGCACTGTACTACCTCCAGAAACTCCATGTCCTTCTTGAAGTGAGGGGCCCAGACCTGGACACAATACTGCAAATATGGTCTCCTCTTGGCAGAGTAGAAGGGGAGAAGAACCTCTCTCAATCTACTAACAACCCCCAGTCTGATCCACCACAGGATGCTGTTGGCCCTCTTGGCCACAAGGGTACATTGCTGGCTCATGGTCATCCTGCTGGCCACCAGGACCCACAGGTCACTTTCTCCTGCATTGGTCTCCAACAGATCAGTCCCTTACCTATACTGGTACCTGGGGCTGATCCTGCCTAGACACAAGACTCTACACTTACCCTTGTTATATTTCATTAAATTTCTCTCTATCCAGCTCTCCAGCCTGTCCAGGTCCCTCTGAATGGCAGAACAGCCTGCTGGAGTGTAGGCCACTCCTCCCACCTTTCTGTCATCAGCAAACTTGCTAAAAGTGCATTCTAATCCCTCATCCAAGTCATTAATGAATAGATCGAATAGAACTGGTCCCAGTACCGACCCTTGGGGGCCTCCACTAGACACAGACCTCCAACTAGACTCTGTCCCATTTACCACCACTCTCTGGTTTCTATCCTGCAGCCAG
This sequence comes from Phoeniculus purpureus, assembly GCA_028565055.1. Taxonomy (NCBI): domain Eukaryota; kingdom Metazoa; phylum Chordata; class Aves; order Bucerotiformes; family Phoeniculidae; genus Phoeniculus; species Phoeniculus purpureus. The sequence goes on from JAOXOE010000874.1 coordinate 3,485,991, forward strand.
TCCATGATGCACCTTGTTGCCCAATCATCTAGACCACATAGCCTTTGACTGTGAGGATGTTGTGGGAGACCATGTCAAATGCTTTACTGAAGTCAAGATAGACCACATCCACTGCTTTGCCATCATCTATCCAACTGCTTATACCCTCACAAGAGACTGTTGGGTTAGTCAAGCATGACCTCTCCTTGGTGAAGCCATGCTAACTTGTTCCTAATAACCCTCTTGTCCTTGATCTGCCTAGAGACAGCATCAAGGACAAATTGTTCCATCACCTTTCCTGGGATGGAGGTGAGGCTGACGGGTCTATAGTTAGCTAGTCCTCCTTCTTACCCTTTTTGAAGATTGGAGTGACATTGCTATCCTGCAGTCCCTAGGAACCTCTCCTAATTCTCATGACTTAGCAAAGATGATGGAGAGTGGCCTAGCAATGATTTCTGCCAACTCCCTTAGCACTTGCGGGTGCTTCCCATCAGGGCCCAGGGATTTGTGTACACCCAGTTTGCTCAACTGATCCTTAATCCAATCCTCATCAACAAAGGTAAGCTCCTCTCTTGTCTCAACTTCCACTGGAGCCTCAGCAGTCTGGGGCTTGATATCAGGACAGCCCCTAGAAGTATAGACAGAGACAAAGAATTTGTTCAGTATCTCTGCTTTCTCTCTATCCTCTGTCTTCAGAGCACCCACCTCATTCAGCAGGGGGCCTACATTGCCTGTTTAGCTTTACCTTCAATGTATTTGAAGAAGCCCCTTTTGTTGCCCTTGACCTCTCTTGAAAGGTCTAATTCCAAGAAGGCCTTGGCTTTTCTGGTTATTTCCATACATTCTCTCACTAGAGCCTTGCAATCATCTGAAGTGACCGTCCCCTCCTTCTATGACCTATAGACTTTCTTATTCCTCTTGAGTTTGCCCAGCAGCTCCCTGTTTAACCACGCAGGACTTCTGGCTCCCTTCCTTGACTTCTTACCTGTTGGAATGCTTTGATCTTGGGCCTCAAAGAAGTGATCTTTGAATGTTAACCAGTTACACTGAGACCTTTTTACTGGCCAGTACCCTGTCCCATGGGATTTTCCCTAGCAATTGCTTGAAAAGGCCAAAGTCGGCCCTCCTGAAGTCCAGCGTTGTTATTCTGCTAGGTATTCTGTTCCTGTCACATGAGATCCTGAATTCCACCATCTTGTGATCACTGCAACCAAGGCTGCCCTCAACTTTCACTGCTTCAACCAGACCCTCCTTGTTGGAGAGTACAAGATTCAGCAGCACTCCTCTCCTAGTGGGCTCCTCCACCATTTGCGTCAGGAAATTGTCACCAATACACTGGAGGAACTTTCTGGACTGTGGATGGCTGGCTGAGTAGTTCTTCCAACAAATACCAGGGTAATTGAAATCCCCCATGAGAACCAGGGCCTGTAGCTGTGAGGCTGCTGTCAGCTGCCTGTAGAAGACCTCATAAACTTCTTCATCCTGATCTGATGGTCTGTGATAGACACCCATAACAGTGTCACCCATGGCAGCCTGCCCCTTAATCCACACCCACAAATTCTCAACTCTCTCTTCACCCTCCCCTGAACAGAACTCAATACACTCTACTTGCTCTCTTATGTAAAGACCAACTCCATCACCCCGCCTTGCTGAACTGTCTCTCCTGAAAAGGACATCCATCCATGACCACATTCCAGTCAGACGAGCCATCCCACCTCCGTAATTGCCACCAGATCATAATCTCCTGACTGAATACAGATTTCTAACTCCTTATTCCCTATGCTGTGTGTATTGGTTACAGCATTTCAGGGAGTGAGCTGAGTGCTCCAATTTCACCCTAGGACAGTGGGAGGCTGCTTGGTTTTCATCAAGACCAGAGCTCTGTCCCACTTGTGCATACGCATCAACAATCCCACCTCCCTTTAAATCTAGTTTAAAGCCCTTTGAATAAGCCCTGCCAATTCCTGCCCCAGAACCCTTTTTCTCTTCTGAGATAAACCTCTCCCATGTGTACCCATCAGATTTAGTATTTTATAGAACCAGTCATTATCAAAGAACCCAAAGCCCTGCCTGTAGCACCAGTCTCATAGCCAGGCATTTATGGACTGAGTCCTTCTATTCCAGTCCATGTCCTTACCCCAAAATAGAAGTAATGAAGAGAATATAATTTGTGCCCCAGACTCTTTTACCAAAAGTCTTAAGGCCTTGAAGTCTTTCCTCATCCCTCTCAGGCTACGCAATATAGCTTCCTCCCCACCTGTCTGGATGACTAGCAGTGGCTAATAGTCCGCTGATCTCACCAGGTTAGGGACCATCGTAGTAATATCCCTGATTTGGGCTCCAGGCAGACTGCAGATTTACCTATGATAATGGTCAACTTGCATATTGGGCCCTCAGTTCCCTTCAAGAGCAAGTCTCCAATAATGGGACCCTTCTCTTCTTCATGGAGGAGGTTGACATATTACTGGAAGATGTCTCCGATTTACTCAACTGTGCAAGGACCTCAGGAAAAATTTTCCTATCCTCTATATCCTTATTAGGCTGGCTGTCTTCTAGCAGGGAGTCATATCTATTTCTCAGTGGCAGCTGGGGAGGTGAGGCAGGCAAGGGGGATGCTCACCATCTGCCATGGCCCTGCACTTTGCTCCACTCATCCTTTCTACTTGGGCTTCCGTCCCCCATCTGAGAAGTGCAGGATACAGGAGCCCCTTGATTCTGACTCTTATTTGGCCCTTGTTCAGATCGCACATCCTGGCTCCACCAGTCTACATCTATTTCAGCCTCTCTAATGCTCCTAAGCATTTTTACTTCTGCTTGTAGATTTTCAACGCTGTCTTGCAGCTGTGCTGCTCAGTTAAACAGAAAATCTACCTGTTTACACTGGACACAGCCTGGGAAAAAGTGAGAAACGGTTGCATTCCTTGCAGCCTGCGCCTATTCTTTCTCTTCCCAACCTGTATTTATTCATGGGATTGCTTGACCCAGGTACAGAACCTTGCATTTGCTGTTGTTGAACTTCATGCAGTCTGCACGAGCCCACTTCTCAAGCTTGGAAAGGTCCTCCTGGACGACCCCTCTTTCCCCCAGTGTTTTAATTTCACTACACAGTTTGGTGCAATCAGCAAACTGATTTAAGGAGCATTCAGTTCCACTGTCCATGTTGACGACAAGATGAAGATGGGGGTGTGCTGATGCTTTCCAATAAGATGCATTTTTTTCTCCATTATGTCTGTGCTTAATTGCATAGTTATTGCTGGCAGTAACACTTACACCTGTTCATTTCTTTTACCTTTGTCAGTTAATGCAATGTAATTCAACATTTAAAAAGGATGCAAATGAGGTTTTGTGTGGTTGATTCATTTTCTATGGGTTCTTTTCAGTCAGTATTGGTATGTACATAGATGAAAAAGGGCAGCCATGACACTTGGATCTAACATTAAATAAAAATATTTTGCACTGAAATCATTACTCAAACTTTGTCTTTGCATTTCATCCAAGCATTTACTTTGGCCTTTTGAACAATTCCTTAATCTACATTGTTAAAGTCCACCATTTGACGTTGTTAAAGACATGTCCATTGTTAAAGATTTACACCTGCATTCTATAAAGAATTCACCTGGCAGCAGTGTTCTCAATGGAAATGCTAAAAAAATTGATTAAAAATCAACATCTCAAAGGACATTTGGAATAAGCGTATAATTCCATGCTATGCTTATACCAAGTTTCACATGGTGACCAGGGCTTGTAATGGCAACATTCTTAGGGCATACTATTTTTTCTAGCAACTGTCACACATTCATGTTCTGTTACAACTATTTCTTGTACTGAACTCTCCTAATAGCATCAGCTTCTGTGTGTGGACTAATCCTAGCAGTTCATGTATCTCATTTCTAGATTCCAGCAGAGTGAAAATCCCTGTGTGGATTTCTGCATGAATTAATCTCCCCAATACCCACTTTTCTATGAACATTCAAGATACTGAGGTTTCCTGCCAGGAATGTGTTTATCCAACGCTTATAATGACTAGCAGAAGTAGTTTTGAAGATGCAAATATTTTCAATGAGAATTCCTTGCTCTCTTACTGAAATTTCTCTGACCAACTGCAAATAAACACCTTGTTTAAACACTAGAAAAAAAAAAAATTGCAGTATCTTCACAGACTTAATAACAAAAAAAAAAGTAAAGCAGGAAAGCCTATCAAATCATTTCAGAGAGCAAATATATCTAAGAAGTCTGTGATCTGCTGGAAAGTAGAAGGAAACTAATTTGTCAGATAAATGATTCGTTGTGAATTGTTCTGTTATCTCTATTCAAGGGAAATGAGCCTTGATTCTGGAAGATGCCAAGATGGTCCTGCCCGTTTCTAAACAGCTTCAAGTCTTATTGTGGGAGAATATCCATTTCTTTCACATACAGAATGATTTTGATGAGATGTGGCACAATGTCCAGGCCATAGGAATAGAAATCTGCATTCTGTTCCCACCTCCACCGTGGGTCTGCTGCATGACCTTGGGCAAATCACTTATTCTCTCTGGACAGCAGTTCCTCCATCTGAAAATTGGGCATGATACTATATTTTTAAAGCTCTTTTGGACCTGGGATGAAAAATTGCTAGACGTTATTATTATTATTATTATATTTCATTGCTGACATCTATTACTGAGTATGTATTTCACAATGACAGCTATCACAGTATGTATATTTCTGTAATGACAACTATCACAGCACGTATATTTCTGGGGTGACAACTACTGTATAAGAGTGTGTATATTTTTGAAATTAAAGCCATAACAGCATACCTTGTTCTAAAACAGTACCGCTAATTGTCATATACTTTTCACAAATGTGTATTTTGTTATTATATATCATCAAATCGTACTTTTTGTTTCTTTTTACATATACATACTGCATGTATACATAAAGTGTAATATATATTCCATGTTGTTTGACATCCATCAAATTGTCCTCTCCTAATAAAGCACTCTTCTACAAAGGAATCTCTAGTAACAGTGTTTAGAAATGCATGTAATATGAAAGTCTTTTAATGGCTAACAATTCAGATGGCAATACTAATGAGATCTTTCACAGTTAAACATTGCAATCTGCTCTGCTCACTGATATCCAATAAGGAAAGGAAATATCAAGATCAGTCCAAATCTATGAAGGCTTTTTTATTTGTTGCTTGCTTGCCAGAATTTATATCTATTTTAAAAATAGTATTTATTATACAGTCAGAGGAAGAAGTCACATCTTAGTAAAATATAAAAGAAATTGTCTCCTGGCAGTGCAATTCTTGCTAGGATTATATCCAGCTGACTGCTTGATATAGGAATACACGCTTAGTATTCAAATAAAGAAAAATTCCTTTAAGATTTATTGTACTTTAAATTATTTTAAAGTAGATAAAACCCCAAAGGTTTACCTATTTAAAATTCTTAAAATTATAAGGTGTATTTTTGAGTATCAGTCAGTTAATTCATTTGATAACAAAGCAAATTTCAAAGACTAAACTTTTCCCACAGGAAAATGCCCATACATCATGGAAAGGCTCAGAGCTGGAGTTGTTTCCAACCCTTGTTTTCAGTTTGAACAAATATTTATAATGTTTAAAATCTAGGTGAGATAACTTTCCAAATTTACTTAGAAATATTTAGTCAATTGATGCCGAAGTCCCAGGTTCTCTAGAACTCTAAAATGAGTTAAGGGGGCAGCTAAAGCCAAAGACACAGTTAAATACAAAGCACTTTTTAAACTTGAAATATTTTTCTAAAAACATGAAGAAAAATATCTGTTTTTATAAAGCCTATTTGTATTCACTCAGATTTAAATCATTAATTCTTTGGCCTTTCAGTTTTGCAGAACAAACTAGTTTAATATCAAGGACTTTTAAAAGGGAATTTCTTCCAGACACTTAAGCTATTAATGCTAGTTCCTTTTGCTTTAATATGTACAAAATCTCCTTGCAAACTATGAAATTAATTCCAAGCATCTCAGTAGGAATTTTTCCCAATGACCTTCACTATCTGAGATACCAACACTCCAAAGAAATTTGAGCTCATGACCAAGCAAGTGATGTGGAAATGAGGAATTTTGAAACTGTCTCCTAAGAGTCCGGACACACCTATGGTCATGTATCTACAAACCTATGAAGCCACTTGTTATCTCTATTATGCAGCTTGGCCTGTGTCTTCGACAATATCTTAAGTCTTTGCCTATCTGTTCATGTTCGTCCCTGGTGATACTCTGCTTGTTGTTTGGCAGCAGTATCACTTGGGGTTGTGTGTGTATGGGTGCTGCACCAGTGTTTCACAGGGTGTGCTCCCCATTCTGCCTCTTAAATACTGAAACCAAAGCAATTAACCAAACCACTGTCTTCTGCTCACAGATGTGAAAAAAACCTGGCCGAATTGTGAAGAAAAGTATTACCATCTGTTGTACCCATAAGAAAAAACATGTTTCACCCAAGGCACAGCCTTGTACTTATTAGTATTAGTTCCAGAACCACTGCTAAGTCAAGTATTTTGAGATGCTAGCCCATGAATAATAATGCCAGAGAAGTACAATAATTAATAGAACATGAGGATATTCCCTAAAGAGCATGAGCAGCATTGCAAGAGGTATGCATGGCTCTCCTTTGAAATTTGTCTGCTACGGCCTCTTGAACTTTGATTTTGAAAGGTGGGGAAGAGGTAAAATGAATTACACTTCATTAGCAATGTCGAGGAAGAAGGAGCCCTCTCTTCTCTGGAGAAACAGCCTTTAATTGTTAAATTCCCAGAATTCCCCAGTGCACATCAAGCTGGATTCACTCTCGTGCTCTGGCTGAGCGCAGGTGATGGTTTTCATTAGCCATTCTTTCTCATGACCCTGATGTCATCATTGTTATTGTTATTTATTAATTTAAAGTGCCTTATTCTCCCCTGGATTGCAAGTGTTCCACGCAAACCTCGTACCCACTAAGCAAATATTAACATAACGGCAGCAAAACAAACTTTTCAAGAATGTTTTGTATCAATTTATCACTGACGGACCGACATCCCTGGAGGCTCAGGTCTGCTTAGTCTGCTAGCAATTACAACAGAAACAAGCTCCCATTGCACACACCTCTTACCATTCTGACTCTAACCTTGACCTGAAAAGGGCATTTTCTAGGGGTGAGAGGATGTCTTAACCTATTCATTACTTTTCTTACCTTTTTAGACAGATGGAGGAAAATCATTCCGTTAGCGATGATCTTAGCAAGAAACAGTATATTAGCCAAATGAAGAGTAATTCAGGGTAGAATCAGAAAGAAGCACTGACACCAGTGTCATCAATTTCTTGCTTTCTTACACCCACTAGGGTACACAGTATGGAGATGCTTATTTTTATTTTCCAAGGCTATTCTATCACCTTAGGGTGACAAGGCTGGAAACAGTCTCTTAATGGGTTTGGTTTGGGTTTGTAGCTTGTTAGCTTGTTAGATTGGGTTGATTTTAGTTTCTTTACTTGATTGGTTTTTTAGTGTTGTAGGGGTTTTTTTTTGGTTTTTGTCTCTCCCTTATTAGTCTTTCTTATTTTTTTTTCCTCAAAATAGCACAACAGTTTTATGTAGGACCCTGACAAGACTATTGTCATATTAGGTGATACACTAGTGGTGAGTGCACACCCTGGCCTCTTTTACTTTCTGTTTCCTACACTTGTTTGAAGAAGCTCTGAGAAAGCCTCCCCACAAAACTCAAATAAATCTAAACTACCTAAAACGCAGCTTCAATATGAGCATTTTGTTCTTTGGTTTTTGTTTTTTAGTTGATGAGACCAAAGTTGGTGATGACACCAGTTTTGTTTAACATCCTTGTTGATGGACAGTGGGATTGAGTACACCCTCACCAAGTTTGTGCATGACACCTCTTAGAGGGACCTTGACAGACTTGAGATTTTAGACCAACTGCATGAGGTCTAACAAGACCAAGTTCAAAATCCTGCACCTGGATTGGGGCAACTGTCAGCACAAGTAGATGCTGAGCAGTGAATGGATTGAGAGTAGACCTGAGGATACTTTGGGTGTGTTGGTGAATGAGAAGCTGAACACGAGCCAGCAGTGTGTGAGTGCAGTCCAGAAGGCCAGCTGTAATCTGCGGCGTAGCAAAAGAAACATGGTCAACAGGTCTAGAAAGATGATTCTCCCCCTTTATTGTGGTTTAATGAGATCCCTTTTAGAGTTTGTGTCCAGCTGTGGAGTCACCAATATGAGGAGATAGAGCTGTTAGAGTGGGTCCAGAGGAGGGCCCAATGGTAAATAATGGTGATAGAATGAGGGAAAATGGGTTAAAACTGAAAGAGGAAATGTTTAGATTGGAAAATAAGTTCCTCACTATGACGGTAGTGAGAAGATGTGTTGGCCAGGTTGGGTGGGGCTTAGAGCCACTTGGTCTAGTGGAAGGTGCCCCTGTGTCTGGAACTAGATGACCTTTTATGTTCCTTCCAACCCAAACTATTCTGTGACTACATGAAACATATCTACATTCTTTTCTCTGAATTTTGTAGTACCTTCCATGACATGGGAATTCCTACTGAAATCTTTGCAAAGTCAATAAAAGCTAAATACGTAAAAATCTTGGTGCCCTTTTTGAGGATTTGGGCAACCCTCAAATGGCAACACCTGGCTATCTCTAGCTTTTGATTTTCTGGTTGTCAATATCTAGCTAACTTAAAGACAATACTCAAACCACAATTGTAAGCTGTTTTAATTACTCTGAAATTACACCATTCAGTTCTGAGAAGATAGTTAGGACATGATTACTACTTCTTCGATTCAATGTTTTTGCAACAAAAAATGATTAAAAATAACTCCAAACAACAAACCCAAAACATATCTTCTAATTTTCCTACAGCTTTGTATGGTACTGAGGAGTGTTCAGTAACAACAAGCTGTATGCTTAAAAGAAGGAAAATCCCCATGTAGAAAGTAGAAAAAATTAACATTTGGATGTGAATGTGTCTAGGCTGCTCCAGCAGCTTGGAAACCAGAAATATTATGCTGCCTAGAGAATCAGAGACCATGGAAAATAATTGCAAAGATAAGTACTTGGTGCAAAGAAGGGTTATGTGGAAGCAAGAGTGAAGAAATCTACATTAGGAGACCAGCTGTGCATTAGGTGTGTAATACAACACAGAATGACGTAAATTACCATAGCAAACAAATGGACACTTAAGAAGCTGCACTAGGAGAATGTGCATAAGGATATAGGCTGGGATCTCAGGCACTGTCTGCTTTGTCACTTATTGTTCGGTTGGTTTTTTTTCCTTAAAAATAAAAGTACCAAAAACTAAACCAAATGAAACAAAGCAAAACAATCCCTCCACCTACACATACACACACAATCCTTATGCACGTTTTTTCTGGTTAACTGTATGTTTTACCTCAGATTTTTCTATTATGTAGTGGAGTTGTTTTTTCTCTTATTGTCAGTACTGGAAGTAGCGTGGTGGATGGAGTCAGGATCTTCTCAATGTCATCTAGTGATAGAAAAAGAGACCATGGGTGTGAATTGGAACAGAGAAGGTTCCACATCAATATGTGAAGGAACTTCTTCACAGTGAGGGTGACGGAGCATCGAAACAGGTTGCCCGGGGGGTTGTGGAGTCTCCTTCTCTGGAGACGTTTAAGACCCACCTGGACATGTTTCTGTGTGACTTGGTCTAGGTGATCCTGCTGTGGCAGAGGGATTGGATTGGACAATTTTTCAAAGTCCCTTCCAATTCCTAATGTTCTGTGGTTCTGAGATTCTGCGATTGTGGTGCAAACAGCACTAGATCTGGACATTTCTAATGAAAAAAAAAAATCACAATACTTTAACTTGGAGACATTCAACAGCCTAGAAAGACATTTAAGTTATAGCAAATCCTAAGACACAAAATGGAGGTAGTTCTGGTAAATCTTTAGAGGACCGAAATAACAACAAAAAGCTTAGATAATCTCTATGAATTTTGAGATAAGCCTGAATTCTTATTCCTTTGTTTGTTTGTTCATTATTTATCTGTTTATGTATTCATTTATTTGAAATAAGAATATATTTCTGTATGTTTAGTTAGTTAAGAATTACTTTTTTCTAGCTTTAAGCATGCACAATAGTGTGTGCACATCAGAGAATCTACCTTTGGAGTCAGTGAACAGAGCAATGTGCTTCACAGTTTGTTTTAGCTCCCTGCATTAAAACAAGAGGAATCATGCCTTGGATGTGATTTCTTCTCTCCATTTACTATAGTGAGACTATGAAGCAACTACCTCAGCTGAAAACATTTCTGTGTACATCTATTTAAAGTCCAGTGAATCACACCTGAAACTCTGAATTTACAGGACTCTAAGTCCTTCGAGTTTTTCATATTAAAAACTAGAAACTACTGCCTTATTTCCATTTTTGTTGAGTATGTTGTACAGGACAAATTGTTCTCCTGCTTAGTCAGTGGTCTCTTATCTTCCTGTTCTGAAGAAAAGAATAAAGAGAGAATTAATAAGATCTGTTAGCTACAAAGGGCAGTGTATCCTCCTTCGAGTGCAATAACTTAGGCTACCCTGTACTAGGCCAGATTAACATGCCCTGAGAACTGACAACATTATAAACTATGGAACAGTACGTTTTGCTTGAAAATTAGATTGGGACTTGTGTGAATATTTGTTTGAGCAGGATTCTGGAAAAGCAGTAGTAAAATAGAATTATAGAAGTGTTTGGGTTGAAAGAAACCTCAAAGATCATGTAGTTGTAAACCCTTTGTTATGGGCAGGAACACTTTTCGCTTGCTCAGGTTGCTCAAAGGAAAAATCTTGCCATACAGCCTTGAAAACTGTGTCATTGGTATTCCCTTTCATCAATCCCAGATCACAGAATCACAGAACATCAGGGACTGGAAGGGACCTCGAAAGATCGTCTAGTCTCAAATCATCTAATAGACAACATAATATGACCTGTTGCCTGATATTTATTGTTAGGTAAGATTATCTGGAAACTTGAAATAAACCATAAGAAACCATACCATACACCACCATAGCACGAAGTACACAACAGAAAAGAAGAACAAAACCTGCTAGTGTATCAAGGGTAATTTTCATCTTTCATGGTCTTATTAGAGGTTCAAGTTTTTTATTAATCTGTGATAAAAGAAGTGTTTTTGCCATGGCTGGAAAATGTGCGAGACCTCATTCATATTTGTAATGTTTCATAGAGGAATTCCATGAAGCAAACAGGCTGAGACTTCTAAAATTCGACTTGTCTATTCTTTCTTTAGTAGTTTAGCTAATAGTTTATTTTAATTCCTTATATTTTTTTTTAGAAGTACCTTCTCGAAAAGAGCAATATAAATGCAAATAGACTGACATTGAGAATCCCTTGATTAAATACTACAGAATAGTAGAAACAGAACATAAAGTCATATTTTTTTTTTTTTTGAAACAACAGTTTTTAACTCCATTAATACTATCCTGACTAAAGGACATGAAACAAATCCAAACTGTAATTCCAATAACCTTGATAACCCAACTCAGTGAAAAAACCAACAACTCACAAACCATGTGGAATAAACTTCCCTTAAGCTCCCTAGGGCCAGAAAGAAAATTAACTACTGTGGATAAACAGAGGATGTCTGTTTCTCAGGCAGTACAGAACAGCAGACAGTGCTCTAAGCTGACCAAGCAAAAGGTAGTATTCAGCAGAGGCTCTTGTTCATATTTAAAGGGTACAAGGTCACTGCTAAGATCTATGGTTTCAAGATAAAAGATTTCAATTTTACAGAAAATGTTTCTGCTGAGAAATTAAAAAGGTAGGAGATAATGTTATCAAGACAGACTCTGAAGTCTTCGTGGAACTAAAAAGACAAAGTCCCTAAATCACATTTGTGTATCATCCTAGCGAGGATTTATGACTTTGGATGAACAGATCTATAGTCTGTCAGAAGGAAAGATATAAATGGAACAAAAGCCGAGTTTGTGCAAGAAAGAGAGAGTGAGCGAGAGACATTATTAAAGCAGTCAGTAATGGAAATCTATGAGAAACCTGAACAATGTTACAGGTAAAGTGTTTAAGTCCCCTTCCAGACTGAAACTTCATTTTCTTCCTTTCTTTTACAAAGTGAAGTGTTCAGCAGATGGGACACAGGCATCGCAGTTACATCTTCTGAAAAGACAGCTTCAAAAGAAGCCGAAGACTTAAGAGACTGCCTGAAAACCCTAAGTCCTGTAACAGCTTGATACCAGGTCAATCTGGAGTGCTTTTAGGGGAATCTGTCCCCTCAGTGATAATGGCGATAAGAAATTTCATCTTCCAGAGTGTTCAAGGCTTGAAAAGTAGTGGTTGTCATCTCTAGGAAAATTATTCATCACTTCTTTGCCCAGTGTTATCCAACCAACCATTAGTCAGTGTGTTGCTATCCATATGTCTTTCTGCCCATATCTGCTTATACACACACCCCTACTTGAGATGAGAGTAGACAGACATCTGTGTGAAAGCAACAGTCAGCAACTGGACCACTTTCAGATGTTTATGCAGACGTTCATCTCTTCTTCCATTTCTACAAGCATTTGACTATTTGATCAAACTGTATGGTCATTGAATATCCATTTCCTAGAATTCCAATGGTGTTTCAGAGAGCTAGGATATCCAGAAAACACATATGGTATAGGCATCTTGTCATACTTTTAATGCACAACTAAAGCAGTGTAAGAGGTAAAATAATGTGGAAAAATCTGGTTCTTAAAGATTTTTTTTCCTCAAACTTACAAGATTTTTCTGTTTTAGGTAGTATATTCACACGACTGCTTGTTTTTGAGAGTGGTTGTGGTTTCTGTGCCCTACAGACCCAGTAGTTGGGATAGCTGTAGCAAGATAAAAAGCAAGTTAATCCCAAGTTAATCACAACCAATAAGTTTTCAGACTTTTATCTATCCAATTCCCCTCCAGAGTTAAATCACAACATCTGTTCCAAAGTTGGAGAAGAGGGAATAATAAAGTTAGAGGCACTAGTTTTCTTGCCTCAAGGATTTACGCAGAATCACAGAATCACAGAACATTGGGGATTGGGAGGGACCTCAAAAGACCATCTAGTCCAATCCCCCTGCCACAGCAGGATCACCTGGACCAAGTTGCACAGGAACATATCCAGGCAGGGTTTAATCGTCTTCAGAGAAGGAGACACCACAATCATCCTGTACAGCCCACACTTCTCCAAATTTCTTTTATGTACTAAGTGGACTACCTGAAGTCAAATGATTTTGTTACACGATAAAATATTTATGAAAGTTTATACTGGTGAAATTATTTTTTTTTAACATGGTTTTGCCTACTGCTATCACAAAAGACAATGTGATTGATGCTCCATTTTGAGCCTGCCAGATTGTAAATACTCAGCACGCACCAACAGGGTACAATTTAGAAACAAATGTATGTTCTTCTGGTTTGGAGCTCCCACATCCAACAAAGTGGATCCAACAGAATGACTACAGCTGAAACCTTCTAAACAAAGCGCCTACCAGCAGTACCCAAAGCTGAGCACCAGATGCCTCTGTCAGCTTTAGAAACCCCTCATATCACTTTTAACCTTACTACTCTATGGAATAACTACTTAGTGTACTAAATCTGCTCAGCAGAGACTTTGCAATTCCAATCCAATATAAATGAATAAATATCTGACTGCTAAATGAATAATCTCCCATATATTAAACCAGTAAGCCAAAAGAATGATTATAATGTATGCATTTAAATTATAATATACAAATATACAAAAGGGAAGATAGACATCCATTGAGACCAGAGAATTGATTACATGTTTAACAAGTGGAATATTTATAGGTCATTATTCCTATTAATACTAATACTTTTGTGCTGTTTCCTCCATTCTACTGCAAGACACAATGAAGTCAGTGGCTTCATTTCCCTTCAATAACCCATCCCCTACCTCAAATTTACCCTTACTTTCTCCATTCTACTTTCTCCTGAATAACCTTGTCTAATATAGTTTCAATTTAAAAAGTAAGTGTTAAGCTGCAAAATGGATAAAAGAGGAAACCACTACACATGAGCATGAAAGTTCACTGTGCATTATTAACAGTAATAATAGTTCTTTGCATTTAATTCCCTTCCTGTAAGGGGATTAAAATATTTCTAATTATTAATCAGTATTAAACAGTTTATAATTACCTCTGCAAGAAGGTAATTATTAATACGCCTGTTTTGCAGATAATCTACACCACAAAGCAGCTATATAACTTTGCCAAAATGGCACAAAAAAGATAACTGAGAAGTAAAAGAAGAAAGGCTATGTTACCTGTCTCTTGTTTTTGTTCTGACTCATGTGGCAACACACCATTCGTGGGAAGAGAAATTTCACCTAAAAACTGCCAGGCATTAAACAAGAACAATCTGTTGCAAAAACCATGTCATTTTAACTCTAAGTATGAAAATGTGTTTTCATGTAGTACCTAGTTAACCAAACAAACAAAACAATCACCACGGATGATACCTTTACCAAGATACTTCTGCTTCCAATAGACCAATGGAAAAAGAATAAAACACCAAAACCTGGTAAGCTAAAGACTTGCCCAAGTACCCAATGTGTTTTTTCACATATTTTAATTAATGTAACATGTATATTCCAAAGATGCATAGATCTGCACCTGGCTTTAAATTCCTCCCCTGAAGCTTCTTCTTGCTAAACACAATCACAGAGTAATAGAACAGCTTAGACACCATTACTTCAATCTCTCTGCTGTGGGAATTGTCACCTCTGAATAGACTTGGTTGCTCAAGACCTCATCCAACCTGGCCTTGAATACCTCCAGGGAAGGGGCAGCCACAACATGTCTGGGCAATTTATTCCAGAATCTCCCACCCTTATACTGAAGAACTTCTTTCTAAGATCTAGTCTAAACCTAAAATCCTTCAGTTTCAAACAGTTTCCCCTTGTCTTATCACTGGATACCCTTGCGAACAATCTCACTCCAGCCTTCCTGTAGGCATCTGTCAGGACTTCCCAGCCTGCCTTAGGAGCGGCCAGAAGGAGAAGTCTCAGCAGGGCTTGGCTTCCAGTATTTAAGGCCAAGAGCTTCTAGGGAGCACGGTGACCAGGAGTAGGCAAACAGG
>JAOXOE010000874.1:3508418-3524071 GCA_028565055.1 Phoeniculus purpureus
GGAAAGGAAGGGAAGGAAAGGAAGGGAAGGGAGGGGGAAGGGGAAGGGGAAGGGGAAGGGACCTTCATATTAAACAAAACCAAAAGGCTTTAAAAACATAGGTGATTTATACATCCACAGACTGTGGAGAGGATGTAATCAGTGCTGCATCTTTTTAGTGGGCAAAACTGTAGCCTGTTAGAATGACCTATAGCTAAGCCCATACACCTTAGTACTGGAAAATGCCTACATTTGCGATAAGTACTTTGGCCCATGGGAGATACAAACTTTTAGACAGATTAAAGGTATAAAACAAACACTATTTTAAGTTCTACAGTACATAACCATGGCTAAAATGTAATTAGTAAAAAATGCTAGGCAAGAGCGTTGTGTGACCAGAACTATTCAATCAGAAAGTGCTGATTGAACATATATAATCACAATCAAAGCCTTTATTTAAATAGGGGTTACAGTCCTAATAAAACACAAAGGGAAATAGGGGCAGAGGGCTTCTAGACAGGTAATGAAAGAAAAAATTAAACTCATCCAATTACATCTGGGGAAAAATCCATTACCTATAACAGTGAGAGGACAGCCCCAGGAAAATTCAGATGCAAAACTAATAATGAAGGCGCAGTGTCCTTTCAACAGATTCTAAATGAGCTCTAATTTTCTTACATCCACCATTCCCAAACTATATAAATTTCAACTAAGCAGAAAAAAAGTGACATGCTAGCACAATTGTTATTCCAAACAGGCACAGCTGCTTGCTCACCTTAATTAGACCTAATCCCAAAAGGGAACCAATCTTTCCCTATTTTCTTCGATGAGCTCACCTGATTTACCTCAACTTTTCTTTTCTGATAGGTTTTGCCCTAACCTTTCAGCTATTGTCGTTTCAGAAATTCTAATGGGAACTGAAGAGCTGCAGCTCCCTTGTGCCAAACTGTTTTATTCCTTTTTTTTTTTTAAAGTGAGTTTTTCCCAAATGTCAAAATCTTGCTGAGGTGAAGAGGCATTTGGAGACATGATGTGATGGGGGTGTAGTGGGGGAAGAAGCTGAGAACAAAGCAGGAGGAAAAGCTGAATGTGCTGCGTGGTTTTTCAAACATAATTTTCTAAGATTCTGGGTCAAATTAGGAGCTTGCCTCCAATAAATCTTCCAGGAAAGTGCAGAAAAGACTAACACTGGTAGGATCTGACCCACAGGTGTCTGTTTCACTGACAGTTACAGGAAGACAGTTCCAATATCCACATAGCTAGGTGTATTATAGAGATCTGCTTATCTCTTATTTTTGTGAACAAGTTAGGTAATTATATCCAAAGAATAAAACTTTCTTAGTGTTCTAGATGAGAAAGAGCATGCAGAGGAGCAGAGCAAGGTCTTGAACCCTACCTTTCAGCACCTTCACTTTCCCAGCTTCATCCATTCCCAAGATTTTCCTTCAAAAGTGGCAACAAAGACAGGCTCATTTTTCACAATAGACATCACAGTTTGTATTGTGGACACCTTCACAAAGGATTGCACTACAAAGACAACAGCAACACAATTTAGAGGGAAAAGTTTCCTTGTAGCACAAACCGGTCTGTTAGATTATCGCTAGGATAATTTTCAACTCATTGTGTTTTGCCATTTTAAGGGAAAGTCAAACAAGTGGATATAAACTCACTGGAAAATGCAGTCCTTACTCCAGCTATCAAAATGCACTCAAAAAATGCATTTC
Organism: Phoeniculus purpureus; assembly: GCA_028565055.1. NCBI lineage: Eukaryota > Metazoa > Chordata > Aves > Bucerotiformes > Phoeniculidae > Phoeniculus > Phoeniculus purpureus. The sequence continues at coordinate 3,510,122 of JAOXOE010000874.1, forward strand.
AAAAATAATCTTCTGTTTTTATTACTGCTTACATTTTTTTCCTCCTTCTGAGTTTAATCTCAAATTCAGTTTGTCTAATTTTGAGCATGTGAGGTCAGCTCGCTTGAAAATTATGGATTTAGTTATGAATAAGAAATTAAAGGACCTAAAAGACAGGTGTAGGTATATACGATGTCACCTTTGGCAAGATATCGCTTCAGAGTTCCTAAATTCCCACGGACTCGTAGCTGTCTGATTTGAGAGCAACTGCTTTGACTTAAAACAGTCATTGCAACTGAGAAATGAGAAAAATAACAGCATATGGATAACCTCTCCCTCACCTTTGAATTTATATGTAAGCAAATAAATACACCTATCTGTTCAACATTCCCTCTGAAATGTACTTTACCTGTTCAATGTACCCGCAAGGTTATTACAAATGAAAAAACATCGAAGTTTCTTTTTAAAACATTTTTATTATGTACCTTGCAGAGCTTTTTTCAAAAACAGTTTAGAGTAATGAATCTGAACAGCAATGAAAACTTTTGGTACTATACAAAGTACATTTCTACATACACATTTCCTTCTGACTAATAAAGGGGAAAGAAGGAAGTGAAAAATAAAAGGGAAGGGAAATGAAGGAAATGGAAGAACACATTTATATCTACCTAATAATGAATAGGAAATGGTAGAAATTGAAACAATTTTATTATTATAGAAAATTAAGAAAAACGTGGCTCTTATGCTCTGATATTATATTAGTGTTCATGTAAAGTCCGTCCATAAGTACTGACACAATTCCTATGGTGTGTTTGCAGTGTTCTGCAAAAATTCTGAAAGAACAAAATTATCTCCAGTTATGTCTGTAGAGAGGATTCTCAGTGCTCAATGTATAGAGAAAAATTCTGTGTGTTGATTTCCTTTTCTTACTACATGTCCATAATTTTTGGGATATTTTATTTTCAAAAATTATGTCTGAAAAACAAAATACTCAAGAGAAAAATAGTCTCTTTTTCTTCTTTCACATCTTTCCCCCTTAAGAGAACAGAGAATTGACCTGTTATATCTCTTCGTCGCTGTTCCCAAGGGTACATTAAGACCACAATATTTGTGCGAGAAAGTGGCAAAAGAAAGCACTTGAGAAGAGTCAGCAAAAGTGACAAGAATTCACTTGTACATGGCAACTTCAGCGAAGTACTGACTCAGTGAATGGCAATTTATACCTGAATATTCACATTGCATAAACTTCACATTGTCGTCTTTGATGGTCCAAGCTCTCAGACTGACTGCTGTGGTATGGCCTGGTTCCTTCACTTCTTTACATCCTCTTGTCAGTGAGAAGCAGACCTGAAGAAACATCTTCTCAGCAGGAGAGAAGGTGAAGTCCAGACTTTAAAAAATGAGAAGTAAAGTTTCACAAAAAAGCCATTGACTTGAGAAGTAAAAAAAAATTCCTTATCGGTAATAGAAGGCTGAGAAAAGAACGATGCACAGCTTAGCCACAGATATAAGGTGCAATTATCACTACTGCAATTAATTATTCATTTACCACATGGAAAACTGAAAACAAGGAGTAGGAATAGAAAGTGGGATCCACACAAGTAGAGACAGAAACTGTGAATTCCAGGAGACAATTCTGGAATCAGAATCACTACAACCACTTCATCAGTGTTCAGCAGCATGGTTGATCAGAAGGTGCTCAGCTGTGCTGCTGTTTGGTGGTCTGAAATTGTGTGTTTGCTCCAGTTGGCACTGCACTGTGGACCTACCAGCTCCCTCCCTTCTCTGCTGGGGAAAACAGTGCTGCCCCAGTTCTGCCCAGTGGCACACGTTGTTGTAGGCAGACCTGCAGTGAAACAACATTTTTCATTCCTTTCTTGTTTTTCTTTTCTTTTGTCACGACAATTGTGTGCTGTATGTCTGCAGTACAGGAGGTTCTGACAGACAAGGAATGTTTGGGTATGGTAAATCTTGTTTACTGTTCCCTAGTCCTCACTGAGATGAGTCTTCCATGATGCAGAGAGGTAAAAACCTGAGAGAAAATGTCAGAGACGCAGTATGGATTTCTGCTGTGTTAGGACAAACCCGCCTGGACATGTTCCTTTGTAATCTTCTCTAGGTGAACTGCTTTATCAGGACAGTTGGACTAGATGATCCTCAGACAACCCTTCCATCCCCTACCATTCAGTGACCTTATGTGACTCTATAAGCTGAGCTCTAGGCAGTGCATGACTTCTACATGAAATAGTACTTACAAGAGAGAAGAGAACAAAAAATCTACCATCATCACTGAGCAAAGAGTTGCAGCTTGAGGTTTTCGAGCTTTTGTCACTCTTTCTGTCTTGTTGGACCAACCAACATTACTACTTTTAAGTTCAGAAGAATAAAGATCATGCTCTCCTTCTGTTAAGTGGCAATCACCAAAGTGCTTCTTTTAGGGGTAAGAAGTGTGAACTTGAACCCACTGCAAAGGAGAAGAACAACTGTTTTCTGAGAGCAATGAAAGAATAAGTACAATGCTACCTTCTTTGGCCAAGATCTATCCAGGCTAACCTTGCTAAGAGACGTTTTGAGATGTTTCACTGTAGGAAAATCTCACTTCTGTCCATTATCTCCACCCAAGCATGCGTCTTCATCCACATACCCTGCAGTACAGCACATACTGGAAGAGAAAAAGCTGTGAGGGCAGTCTGGGTTTCAACAGAACTAGATGCCATCCTAGAGATGCCAGTGAACACCTGAATAAAGTACCTATTGATTTAACACAGTGATTTCCTATCTAACAGAAAAAAATAGGACACCTTCTTCATGTAAGAAAGTATTTAAGTGAAAGTTTCATTTTAATTTAATCTTAAGCATGTTTAATATGTTCCTGAATCAAGGCCACTTAGGTAATTGTGTGGCATAATTGCGACAGCCTACTTTAAGAGCTCTGTGTTGCACTGCAGAAATGTAATTCCAAGTGTCTGTTTAAGGAGGAGATCTACAGCTTAATGTGAGGATAATCGTCATTTGATGTAGCAGTTGCTAAGGCTGTAACATGTTCTACTGAACAGTGTTTAAAACAATAAAAATTAAAAAAAAAATACATAAAATGACAAAGTGCAAATTTATCTCAAATCACCACTCGACCTGTTCCATGCACAACACATCAAATGTATTTAACACCAATGAACCAGATAACATTTCTTAGATGACTCATTCTCATCAGGTTGGATGGTGAATAAGAGATTTTCCCATAGGAAGCAAAGAGATTTGAAGAAAGAAGTATCTGGGGCAGAGCCTTCACATTTACTATTTGAGATGGCCCTGGTTTTCAATTTGAGGGGCAAAATTTCGATAGTGGACAAGATACAGGAGTGGTTGTGTGCTGCCAGAAGCTTTCTTTGCATGATAGAGCCAATGTCACCCTTTTCCAAGATGGACTCACTGCTGGTCAAGGTTGAGCCACTGAGACAGTGGCTCTTCTTAAATATGCTTTTCTCTGATGGCGTTTTTAAGACGTGGAAAATGTTGTCCCACAACTCCAATTGCAGACTGCTGAGAAGAGTGAGAACACATCAGAAAAACAACTCTGCAGAGACCAAGGTCAATGAAGCAGGGGGAGGAGGTCCTTCAGGTGACAGAGCAGCCCACTGTGAAGACCATAGACAAAAGCTGTTCCACTGCAGCCTCTGAGGATTCACACTGGAGCAGACGTCCACCAGCAGCCCACGAAGTACCCCGAGCAGGTACAGATGGATAGGCCCAAAGAAGTCTGTGAAGCCCATAGGGCTAGAGCAGACTCGTGGCAGAACCTATGGAGTGAGGAGCCCTCTCTGGAGCAGGCTTACTGGCAGCATTATGATCCTGTGAGGGACTCACACTAGAGCAGTTCATGAGGAACTGCTGCAGCCCATGTGAAGAACTTTTCTTTGAAGAAGTTTGTGGAGGACTGTCCGCTGTGGGAAAGATCCCATGCTGGAGCAGGAGAAGAATGTGAGGAGCTGAAAAAACAATAGATGAACTGACCCCATCCTATGTTCCCTGTCTCTCAGCACTAGTCAGGTGAGAGAAAGTAGAGCTGATAAGAAGTGAAATTTAGACTGAGAAGAAGGGAGGAGTGGGGGCAAGGTTTTTTTAAAATATGTCAGTTTATGTCTCATTATCCTACTCTGGTTTTATTGGTAATAAATTAAAATAATTTCTCTAGTCTGTTCTGCCCATGATGGTAATTGGTGAGTGATCTTTCCCTGTCCTTATCTTGACCTACAAGCCTTTCATTATAGTTTCTCCCCCGCTGTCCTGTTGAGGAAAGACAATGATAGAGAGGCTTTGGTGGCACCTGGCATCCAGCCAGGGTCAACCCAACACATTTCTGTAAAACTCAAATAGCTTGTGACAAAGACATGGATTATTGTTATTGTTATTATCGTTATTATTTAAGAAAGTGGCCTCTAGCCAGCTTAACAAAACATCTCGCAGCTTATAACTCTTTGAAAGGCTTATAAAATTTTGCACTGTAAATTTGTATTTGTTTCTAAAATATATATATGTTTGGAGGGCTTATAATTAACCTTATTCCATCATTTATATTTTGATGCATTCATGTGCAACTGAAATAAAATAAAAAAAAAAAAACCCCACAAACCACATATTGATGCAACTAATTAAATAAAAGTAAAATCATATAAAGTTTCATTATAACTGGAATTGATTTGTCAACTGAGTAATATAGCTAGATATATTACTCTGTTGACAAATTAAGTTAAAATGATAATGACACTTAGCCTGATCCTTATTTTTTATTGCATTCCTTCCAGATAATTTCTCATTTCTTACAAAAAATGAATTCAGCTTTTCTTTTTGGTGCCTCATAAGTCTGTGGATTAAAATTAATATATTAAAGTCCTTCACCATTTCTATTTCTTTTAATTGAAGTAGAATAATTTACAGTAGTTAATTGGCTTTTGCTGAAGTTAATTTGATAGTGGTGATAGAACGCAGTCAAAATACATCTATTGTCCGTAGGTGCAATAACATTTAGATAAGTAGGTAATTAAACCACCCAGAATCTAGAGGCCTTCATACTCTCCTTCATCAAGAGGAACTTGTATTGCAGAATGACTGCCCCTGGTATGAGACTAATTTTGCATAAGGCAATCCATGTTCTTTTAAGAAGGATGTAGCTTTAGGGATGCAAGAAAGAACCACCCAAGGAAACTGATGACCTGTGATTGTAAGTGCTGAGTGATGACTGAGAAAGAGGTAGAAGAACAACTGTTATCCAGTGTTTCTAAAAAAACAGGAATTTGAGGGCAAAAATAGAACAAGGTTAAAAAAACCCAGAAACATACCATGGTGAGTTGGCCTTGGTTGGATGCTGGGGGCTCACAAAGACACTTTGTCATTCCTTCTCCTCTGCAGAACAGCAGTAGAAAACAGCATTAAAAACTCATGAGTTGGGACAATGGCAGTTTAATGAAGGAAAGCAAAGGTCACACAGGGAAACAAAGGGTAAAAACCATTTATTCTCTTTTTCCTATGAGCAGATAATATTCAGCCACTTACTGGAATAGAGCCTCTGTATGTGCTGTGGTTGCTTTGGCAAACGCTTCAAGAATGAATGTTTCTCCCACTCACCTTTGCCTAATGCTATTGTTTTGTCTCGGCTTTTACTGATGGCCACCATTACATGGAAGGGAATATCTTTTTGGTCTATTTGGGCAGTTGTACTGTTTTGCCCCTCACAACCTCTTGTCCATCACCAGGCCACGCAGACATGTTATAGTCCCTAATATTTAATACTTGTTTCTAAGAACTGTTCATGTGTTTGATTCTGGAGACCACCTCAAGCACAAGTGTGCTGGCCATGATAAAACATTACACTTACATTCAGGCATCATGTCCTGAGAGATGAAAGGTTTAGCAAAAGCACAAATAAAGCCTTCTGTAGCGATGCAATGTTTCTCTGTTAAAATGTCTTTTGATCTGAGACAGGTACAGCTTATTGAACACTCAAATCCTTAAAATCATCCTCTAGATAAAGGACAGGTAGATAAGATAACACGGTGTTGCTCATTGGTTTGCAGTCCACACAGTGTTGATCTACTAGCTGAGATCGTGGGCACACCGTCTATTGAAATTGAGCTCAAGTCCTTTAAAATTAAAAACATGTGTTTCTATTGTTTCAGCTAAAATGCCACTGTCAGCAGATGAAGGTCAGTGGTCATGTCATGACCTTTTTAAAACATTCCAACAACTGAAGGAAATTTCAGCTGGTGTTTTTACACGCTTAAGAGACAAGGAAATTCAGAAGGTTTTGCTATGTTGGGTTTTTAACACTGATTCGTGTTATCTACATATCATTCCCAAGACACCTATGTCTTCAAGTTGTCCAGCCTGTTTCCATGCTCACTCTTGGAGGAACTAGACTAGTGCACAGTTGGCCTGCTGAGGGCAAGAGCAGAATTCTATCACGTACTTTTGTGAGGTCATAGCCAAATCGTTACCTGAAGCTGAAGAATACGTGGTGTGTCTACCTCCTTGCTCATTTAATCGGTTCTTTGTATACCATGTCATTCATCCTCCTGTTAAAGATCATTTTTTATGCTGCAAATTTATCCAATATTTTCTCTTCAATGGGTTAATTACTGTGTTGGTGCTTTAAATAGGACTCAAGCCCCAGTTGTTACCTATATTTTCAGTGGCACACATCAATTTTTTTTAATACTGTATTTATTGTCTCCTAGAACTACACAGCGCTCAAAGAACAATATCATAGCTGACATTCATAGACTTTTTTATTCTTTTGATGGAATGCAAACACCCTGTTCGTTAGTCCATTATCTAGCTGCATATCAGTCATACTTCTAATTATACGTTATTTCTGTTTCACAGAAACCATAAGGATTCTGCTTCCCTCAGGTTTGCACAACTTTGCTTTAACACACACACACAGAGCACTTAAGTTGGTTTGCAATGAAGTGTCTCTTCTTGACATGCACATTTCAGAAAGTGCATTTAATTCAACAATAAATTACTACATCTTATTCTTTCTCCAAGAGATGTTGAAAAGAGTAGAATATAAATGATTCTGCTTTTCAACATTGTAGTACAAGTATTTCTCATTTTTAGTGCAAACCACCAACTTGTGAAAGTGCTTTCTGTCCTGTCTGCTTGATGCTAAAACTGAGGTACAGCACAGATAAAACATTATTACATTTACCACAGAGATTGTGGGTCAGACTTTCACGTGAACCACATTAGTGATGAAAACAAACAAATACAATTTAATTACCTGCAATCAATAGAACAGGTTCTGTATGCTGGGTGCAAGCTGTGAAAAACAGCAAATTAAAGCTCTGTCACAGCCTGCAAGCATAAGAGCACAAAGATTCTGTAAGTAAAATATGACTGAAAAGCAGAGTAACTGCAAAAACCAACCAGATCAGCTCTTCCTTTAGGAGTAATTTTTTCCTAAATTACCTAAGTAATACAGCCTTATACATCCTATTTTCATAAATTATATAAGCATTTAGGATCCCAGAGGGATCTAGACTCCAAAGTACCTGTGTGATTTATATGTGTACACAGAAGTCACTTAGGCGCTTCGGAGAATGATGCTTCTAGATTTTTCTCATTTTTAGCTACAGGAGGAGAGGAAGCTGCAGGTATTTTCTGTGCCCAAAAGAAGTACCTTGGGATTTTGTGCTAGGGGTGTCCTCCACTAAGTCATCTTGTCACTCGGTTAAGAAAAATTTAAAGCCAAAAAGACCACCTGACCTCTTTTGGAAGAAAAAAACCAAACCAAAACAAAACCAAAAGCATAGATCATCTTGTGTAGAGCTGCCACAGTGATTTTTATATACTATCAATCCACAATAACATTACACTTTGTACTGCTCTTCATTTCATTGATTTGTTTGGTTTGGTTGCTTCTATTTTTTTACTGCCTTTGTCTATATATGTATTCATGCTTTTTATTTTCACTTAATACATTCAAAGTAATTTCATGGATCATCTTTTAACTGCTCATAGGCAATCAAAAGAAGAGGGACCACAAAGTAAGAAATGGTGTTTTTTTTAAATCAAACTGACAGCATATCTTTGCCTTTCAAAAATCACAGAACACTAGGGGTTGCAAGGGACGTCGAAAGATCATCTAGTCCAATTGTAGGTGTAATAAGACTTTGGTATAAGGAAAAAAAGTAACTGAGCAATAGATGACTTGACAGTGACACACACTCACAAATATACACACACACACACTCATATATATATATAGATAAATATAAAATATTACCTGTACTGTCTGTGTAGTAGCTAAGTATCGCCATTCACAGATCTATAAATGAAGAATTAAAATCTTAGTTTTAGGTATACTTGGGTTTATTTGCTCCTAATCCCTGAGTAAGAGCAATCGTCCAGCCAGTTTCCAACCTGAGAGTTGTGATTTTGTGCTATATTTACAAAAGGAATTAAAAGTAGTGAAAACTGGTTACAAAAGAATTAACCATGAGCATGCCATGTTACTTCCATTAAAAAATATATAACTTCTGGCTGTGTGGTATAGCAAACACCATCTTAAACTTTCATGATGCTGATTCCATCTCTTTGCTGTAGATCTGGAACAGATTCTTGATGACTACAATTTTTTTCTTGCTTTACACTATTGTGCCTGAGGTCAGAACCTGGACCCTTGACATTCACCAAAGCCCCTCTAGCCCAAATGTAATTTGCACCACTAGTGAATTAATTTTTTTCAGTCTCAGACCTTGAGTCTCCTTCCTTAAAAAGTCAGCAACACAATACCAGAAAGTGTCTGCTAGAAAAGGTATTTTGCTGTATAATAGGGAACATAATTTCCTCCTTCAGCAGATTTCCAATCTAAATAGTCTCTTATTTAGAATCCTGAGTGCAGTGGTAAGTGACGTTCTGGTACCCAGCTAGAAATGAGCAATAACATTCAAATGAAAATTGGAAGCTGAAGATCTAATCATTAACAACAGATGGTTCAACTTGAATCTGATAAGCAAGTTGTTGGTCCCCGTCACTCCCCCCTTCTCTTTGCCCGTTTCTTCTCCTTTCTCTTGCATATGTTTTTGTGTATGCAAGTTGTTTTACCACAGTCAAATCAATAGGGAAAAGAAGGCTTCCAAAACCAAAAAGTAAACCTCATGGTAAATCTGGAACACTTTCAGATGGAAGTGGAAATCACTTGAGCATCTGATGCTGAGGTGTTTGGGATTTAATTCAGGCAGTTCAGTTAGCACAGTGGCAGTTTCTTAAGCTCTGGATTGTCTCCCATATTGGTTCATGTCCCAGTGTTCTCTATGTACAACCTGCTCCACTAAAAATTCCAAATATGAGAGACCGCTTCATTCTTGAATGCTTATGTGCAGAACACAGCGAAAGGCAGTTGGAGACCTATAAGCCCATCTGATCACAGAACTTGGCCTATTGTGGCTGGATTTCATCCCAGTTTTACAACAGCTCCTTTCTATTCATCGAGAAGAGAGTCTATGCCTTGGTGCATGATCAGACATTCAACAAAAGAACAACATGGAAGCCCCAAAACGGAATACTATCAAAAACAGTAGTAAAACATATGGATAAAGTATGGAAGTGTGTAACTGCCCCATCTAACAGCCATCTTAGTTCTTATCATTCCATAAGTTCAAAAGCTGTGCACAAGTTTTTGGTCAAATAAACGTTGCTATTTTGCTCTGTATGGAGGCAGTCTCACTCAAGCTAAAACTTAGTCAACAGTAGTTTTATTTTGAATACTCCTACATAACCCCAGAGGGCTATTGGTCAAAATAACTGTGAGCTTAAGCAACAAGTGTTACAGAAGTGCATTGAGAGAATCACATGGTCCTATATCTCTTGGAGCTTGAAACTGTGGTGTATCATGTGGGATATATCTTCACTATGACTTAAAGGAAATTGCAGCAGCTCCCCTGAGTTTCTTCAGATTACTCAGTCAAACTTTTAAAGGAGATTCAGCTGTTTAGTAGGAAAAGCAGTGAGTCTAAATAATTAGGAATTGTGGATGGGGACTTGCAGGTCTGTAAATTCGGTATTACAGAGAGGCCATAATACTCATCTCTTAGGGACAGAAACACCAACAGTATTCCCTCTTACCAAGGTCCATAAACCCCATTATAATGAGAAACCATGTAGTCTTACAAAGAATCATCCTGGCAGAACATAAGGAAAGAGGAGGGGAAATGGGGACCTGCTTAAAGTAATACTGTCAGCAAGAAATAAGTCTCAGACTACAACACTGTCTGAGATGAACTCCATAGAAAGTGAGTATATGTACAGCTTCTGGCAATGATCAGTTAAAGGACTTCCTAGTGCATTAGCACAAAGTGTTGTAAGGAGAGATGTGATGAAAAGGTCTGAGGATCTTAAACACCGCGGCACAGAAGAACATCAGATTTCTGAGACTGATAATTGCTTTCTTTTGTTTCTAGACAAGGAAATAATGTCTACTGAAGAAGCAGTATAGAAAACGCAGTTCCCCTTCTCATTGAATGACCCCACATTCTTTTGAACATAGAAAATAAACACAACAAATCAAATGAGTTTGATTCAAAATCTTTACATTGTAGGCAACCAATTATTTTCAGTATTTGCTGGCCCATGATATCCACATCTGCAAATACAAGACTATTTTACTTTCTGATACAATTTTCCTGAATTTGCCATAAAGACAAGATTTTTGTGTGTGCGTGCTTGTTAATCCCAGTGTAAAATATCCCCAAATCAATTGATCAATCGATTAACAAATTAAGTGCTAAATAATGGATGGAACTGTGAACATTTCCTGACAAGATGCTGAGAATAAAATATGTGTCTACAATTCTTTTGTCAAACAGTCAACCAAGAAAGCATTGCATTGTTTTCTTTAAAACTTTACATAAATGCCTGGAAAACAAATGGAAAGTGTGTTCAAACAATATTTTATCATTCATATAAGCCGAGCAGAAATGGTCATTACATTGAAAAATGAATAAAATTCTTTTTCTTTCAAATTAAATTTTAATGTAGCAGAACTTTACATGATCACAGGAACATAAATAAATACAAGGTGACAACTAAATATTTTCCACAGCTAATTGTGCCATTAATACTGAACTGGTGTAAAGTACTCATGCAATAATGCTGCTAAGTGCTAAAAGAAAGGAAGGCAAATCAACAGTTGTGGAAACACCAAATATTCACAGAATCACAGAACATTAGAGATTGGAAGGGACGTTGAAAGATCATCCAGCCCAATCCCCCTCCTAGAACAGGAAATTCCATACAGTGAAGTTTTCTTATGCAAGAAGTGTACTGTATTTAATTCCTAAATATTATTTTCATTTGTGTCAGCACAATGCTATAATTTGTGAGCTGTTACCAGTGTTTTGAGTCCCATTGTATCTACTAAGTAAATATGGCATAGTAACTTGAAGTTGTTTTCAGGTTGAAGTGTCGATCTACACGTTTGCATGTCACTAACAGTCTCGCAGCGAATGGAAGCTAACAAAAGATCTTGCTTTCTCCTCAAAATAAGGCTGTGAAAAGGGGACTATCACACTCATTTTGCAAAAGCAAAGTGAAGCATGAGATAGTAAACTGTCAGACTAGTCTGTTTATGTGGTTAAATCAGAACTTGAACTCTGCTCTCCCATGGGCCAAGCTAACAGCTTATTTTCCCCTGACCGTTTTCCCCACCTCATTTATAAGCAAATGTACCATATATCCACAGCACATGCACATGCCACTCAGCCTTGCTGTGATCAACACGTTATGAAACAACAGCCTAGTTTAAAGTGTTTAGGGCTGTTAGGATAATGATTTTGCATGGCTGCTCTACTTCCCAGTGGAGTTGTGTTTTCCTAGATTTGCTTTAATGCAAGTGCTTTTCGAAAACAGAGGAGACACTGGAGAGGTTTGCAAAAATGTAAGCCCTTTAACAGTTCATTGGGAAGCAAAGAAGGATCCCTTGCTAACCAGACTGGCTGTAACTGTGCAGCTGAACAATCTCGTCACTCCTATGGTCGCTTTTAATATTTGATGGCTCGTCATATATGGCATGCCTCATCACACCATCTCAGGAGGCAGCGCATGAGGAAATTTGAAAAGATGCCACTCTGCTGGAAGGATACTCTTGATGATTTAATGGCTGGGCTGTGTTGATAGGTTCTTGTTTCTCATCTTAGGATTATTAAATTACTAGATCCAACTGAAACTTAAAAGAAAATAAAAGTACCTCTAAGTCTGTGCTGTGCAAGACTCCACGGGCCATTATTCTTTCTAACTTACCTGTGGTTGCAAACCACAGAATCACACAGTCACAGAGCATTACGAATTGGAAGGGACCTCAAAAGATCATCTAGTCCAATCCCCCCACCACAGCAGGATCACCTAGACCAAGTCGCACAGGAACATATCCAAGTGGGTTTTAAACATCTCTAGAGGAGGAGACTCCACAATATCTACAAATGTGGAACAGAAAATCATTAAATAAAAGAGAGAATAAGATGTTATTCCTCCACATCCATGTACATAATTTCACTTGATCAGTGGCAAGGCTGAAATCTTTATGCATTCACCAGGGACTCTCTTACGTACTTTAAGACCAAAATATCTTCTCCATTTAACTCAAACATCAATATTTTTCACAAAATAAAAGACCGTGCTGCCTGTCTATGGAGTGGGAGTTCTACATCTATTAAATAAGAGGTGAGATAGAAGTTAACAACCTCAGAACACTGACCATCAGCCAGAAAGCCAAGGGAGTAGAGAAAGAGCAAAAGATGAGTGTGGGATCTGCCAGCTCAGAGTTTCAGTCAAGCCTTGGGGACACTTCTGAGAAGCTTTCAAGGTGAACAGAGCACAAAAGTGCTTAACACTCACAATGACATCAAGGAAAACTCCTGTATTCGAGTTAGAATTTTGCACTATGTTCCTGTAAGAACTTCCATATCTGTATTGACTTTGGTTTTGTACAAAATTTGAATCCAAGTCAGCAGAACTTGGTAAACCTGGTGGCAGAAGCAGATACGTATTACGGGTGATGACTTTTTGGTTTAGGGATATATAATTAGTTATTTAACAACTCTCGTGACTTCCCATGTTGTTCTAGTTTGAGCCAGGCAAGGTTTTGGGTGGAGAGACAAGGGGTCCAGATAGTTTTGGGACAGCTCTGGACAGCACCTGCCTCTGTCTCATCCAGTTGGCAGCTCGGCAAAAGAATATATTTGGGAATGAGAAACAGGTTTTCAAAGGCCTTTGTGCTTATTTTGCTTTTTTCTTCGGCGCTTTGTTTTCTGGGAGCTTCCATTATGTTATTTGCATGATTCACCTGTGCCATGGCCCAGCTCCGTTGCAGAGAAGAAAGGAGAGGAGACAGTTCAAAGAAGCAATGTGGTAGATTTGGTTCAAGAAATATGGTCCCACAGAAGGACCAGTCCTTAGAGGGGCTGCAATGGTACCCCCATGCTAGAACATATGGTAGGACCACAGCCCATGTGAGCCCCCTGACATCAGTTAGAGCAGAGACAGGAAGTAGGAACAACACCAGCACATTGACTTCTGGACAGACTGACAAAACTTTGTCCTCCAAGGGAAAGAAGGTTGCAGAGTTGTGACTGGAAATGTGCATGGCATTTTGATTTTAAACTAAATCATAGAATCATAGAATCATAGAATCGTTAGGGATTGGAAGGGACCTCAAAAGATCATCTAGCCCAATTCCCCTGACACAACAGGATCACCTAGACTAAGTCACACAGGAACTCATCCAGGTCGGTCTTGAATATCTCCAGTGAAGGAGACTCCACAACCACCCTGGGCAGCCCGTTCCAGTGCTCTGTCACCCTTACTGTGAAGAAGTTCCTTCTTAGGTTGATGTGGAACCTTCCAGCTTACAACCATTGCCCCTCGTCCTATCACTACATGACACTGAGAACAGCCCAGTTCCATCCTCCTGACACC
>JAOXOE010000874.1:3524171-3540155 GCA_028565055.1 Phoeniculus purpureus
TGGGATCAAGAACACTCAAATTTTTGGTAAAGTTTTGGGATGAGAGAGAATCAGCTAATACACTTTAGTGACCTTATCTATATTGGGTGCAACAGATTCTCTTTGTAATATACAGATAGATGTGTCTTGTTAACTGCCTTATCCTATGGTGTCATCATTACTGTAATTAATGAATTACCATAGCAAACTGCAGTGACTGTAAGGTTTTAGTGAATAAGCAGCCGTTACCTGTGACAATATGGGCTGGCGGACACCAATGGCTTATATTTCATATTGGACTGGCTAGCTGCGGTGACACCAGCAATGTCCTTCACTTAAAGAGGAAAAGGAAATCAACTTAGAACCTTCCTAAATGAAAAACTTTGCCCTTTTGCTGCCTTTCCTAATAGAAAACAAGTTAAAATGTACCATTGGGCAGGTTAATTGACTTACAAGTATGTCTTTTTAATAAGTGTCATAAAGTATGTCATGCAGCCGAAACTTGCTTTCAGTGCATTTTTTAAACTGTTGTCAACCAGATTAAAGTTTATTGTTCGCATGTAAGTTTCCGTTTTCAAGCAGTAATGAAAGACATTAAATTGATTTGCCATGCATAGATATGAAGCGGGTTATGTCCTTTGCTCTTTGTCAATGTGCCTTTCCCAGATGCTTTCTTTCCTTGCTGTTTATTTAAGCAATGAATGTTCGTGAAATGTTCTCCGTTTCCCATGGTGTGAGATGCAACTCTTCATTTCTTAGGTGTCTTGCTAAATGTAAAGGTTAGTGTATATAGGGACCTGATTCTCCACAGCTTGAACTCAATCTCAATCTCACCTTTCTATGTGTCTGCTGTTTTTGATCAAGAAGTGGTAGAAGAAATCCTACAGAAAATCAGCCTTTAATAGTGTGTTTTTCAGGACATTGCCTTCCTCTCTACAGCACCAGTGTGGGGGGCCATGTCGCAGCATCTGGCACAATTCAAGACTGTAAAATCCTCTGGAATGATCCCAATATTTGGCGACATAAAATACAGTATGCCAGCGGAGAGTGTGCCTCAACTTGGCAGAAGGAAATGACAACAAAAATTAAAAATGGGAATTTCCAATAAGGAATGAATTTTAAAGGAAGGGGCACCTTTTAAACAGTAACAGATAGAACATTATCAAGCATGATAGACAGGGAGAAAGTTCCTGGAGCAAAAATTGGTCCAGTGAAGAGTATAGAATCATAGAATCATTAGGGATTGGAAGGGACCCCGAAAGATCCACTAGTCCAATACCTCAGCCATGGGCAGGGACACCCCACCCTAGATAAGGCTGGCCAGAGCCTCATTCCAGCCTGGCCTTAAACACCTTCAGGGACGGGTCCCCAACCACCTCCCTGGGCAACACATTCCAGTCTCTCATCATTCTCACACTGAAGAACTTCCTCCTCACATCCACTGCAAATCTACCTAGCTCCAGCCTTGCTCCATTCTCTCTAGTCCTACCTAAAAAGTCCCTCCCTAGCTTTTCTGTAGGCCCCCTTCAGATACTGGAAGGCCACAAGAAGGTCACCTCGAAGCCTCCTCTTCCCCAGACTGAACAGCTCCAACTCTGTCAGTCTGTCCTCATAGGACAGGTGCTCCAGCAACTTAAAGATGCTAAAATGAATCCTACAGCTCAAAGTAGCCTTTCTGTAAAGTTCGTAGGCTAAGAGAATAATGAGTTTGTAAGGAAGTATGTGTAAATCTCATGTGGTGACATGAGACGGAACTCTTTTATAATAGAATTTTACTTTCTTCTGCCTGATAGAACTAAGTTTTACTGGCAAATTATATAAATTAATAAACTTTGCTTACTTGTGGAAGAAATAAAAAAATCTTCAGTAAAATACAGAACATTAATCAATAAAAACATTTTTTCATTACCACATATAACTAAAAAAACCCAAAGTCCTGCCTCAACCCTCATCTTGACTGATTGTTCTCTGTGGCTGCATAATTGACTCCCAAATTTCAGTCTTTTAAGTGAAGTAAAAGGCACTAGAAATTTTAGAATCAAAGAAATATTTAGGCTGGAAAAACGCTTTATGATCATCAAATCTGACTTTTGATGCAGCACTACCAGGTCACAATTAATCATGTCCCTCAACACCAGATTTACACATCTAAACACCTCCAGGGATGGCAGTTCTGTCATTTTCCTGTGTAGCCTATTGCAATGCTTTCTTCAGGGAAGAAAACTACCCTAATATCCAACCTAAACCTCCTCTGATGACATTTGGGGCTGTAACTTGGCTCTCGTCTTACTGCTTGTTGTGTGGGAGGAGAGACCAATACCCATCACAACACAACATCCTTTAAGGTAGTTGTAGAAAACATTAAAGTCTCACCTCAACCTGCTTTTATCCAGGCTAAACACCCACAGTTCCCTCAGCCACTTCTCTTTTGCTTAAGGACTTGTGCTATATGCCCACTACCCACTATGTTGCCCTTCTCCAGACAAGTTCCGACACCTCAACATCCTTCTTGGAGTAAGAAACCCAAAATTGAACCAGTATCTGAGGTGTGGCCTCACCAGTGCCGGTACAGAGTGACAATCATTTTCCTACTCCTACTGGTCAAACTGGTTCTTATGCAAGCCAGCATGCTGTTAGTCTTCTCAGGCACCTCAGCACAAAATCACAGAATCACAGAATATCAAGGATTGGAAGGGACCTCAAAAGATCATCCAGTTCAATGCCCCTACCACAGTAGGATCACCTAGACCAAGTTGCACAGAAATGCATCCAGGCGGGTTTTAAACCTCTCCAGACAAGGAGACTCCACAACCCCCCTGGGTAGCCAGTTCCAGTGCTCTGTCACCCTCACTGTCAAGAAGATCCTTCTCACATTCATGTGAAAACTCTTATGTCCCAGCTTACACCCATTGCCCTTTCATCACTAGATGACATTGAGATGGGCCTGGGTCCATCCTCCTGACACCCACCCTTCACATATTTATAGACATTAATGTGGTCACCTCTTAGTCTCCTCTTCTACAAGCTCAAGAGACCCACCTCCCTCAGTCTTTCCTCATCAGGGACGTGTTATACTTCCTTCATCAACATTGTTGCTCCGCGCTGGACTGACTCCAGGAGCTCCATGTCCTTCTTGAACTGAGGGGCCCAGAACTGGACCCAATACTGCAAATGTGGTCTCACCAGGGCAGTCTCAGAGGGAGAGAAGAACATCTGCTAACAACCCCCAGTCTGATCCACCCCAGGATGCCATTTGCCCTCTTGCGCACAAGGGCACATTGCTGGCTCACGGTCATCCTGCTGGCCACCAGAACCCACAGGTCCCTTTCGCCTACACTGCTCTCCAACAGGTCAGTCCCCAAACTAGACTGGTCCCTGGGGTTGTTCTTGACCAGACACAAGACTCTACACTTACCCTTGTTATATTTCATTAAATTTCTCCCTGCCCAGCTCTCAATCCTGTCCAGGTGTCGCTGAACGGCAGCACAGTCTGCTGGGGTGTCAGCAACACCACCCAGCTTTGTGTCATCAGCAGACTTGCTGACAGTGCACCCTAATCCCTCATCCAATTTATTAATGAATAGATTGAATAGGACCGGTCCCAGCACCAACCTTTGGTGGACTCCACTAGATACAGTCCCCCAACTAGACTCTGTCCCTTTGACTACTACTTTCTGGCTTCTATCCTGCAGCCAGTTCACGATCCACCTCAGTACCTGATCATCTAGACTGCACTGTCTCAGTTTGATTGTGAGGGTGCTCTGAGAGACTGTGTCAAGTGCCTTACTGAAGTCAAGACAAATCACATCTTCTGCACATTGCTGCAGCTCACATTCAGGTGCCTTTCAATTCTTTGTCTTGACAAAACTCAAGTTTCTCCCTTCCACCAGGTCAACCTGAGAAATTTTTGACGAGAGTTTTATACAAACACTCTGTACACACATTTTCTGGTTTTTTGTTTCTGATGTTTTTCCTTGGTTTCTTTCTGTTTTGCACTCCACTGCCACCATCACCACATCCCACTTGGGCCCAAAAGCCACCAGACAGTTATAATTACATGGCTTCCATCTTCCAAACTGAAGACATCATGATCTGGACACAGTAAACAAAGCCAACTGGAAGCTGCATGAATAATTTAATCACTCACTGAGGATTGGCCAGGCAAGCAAGATGAAGCTGCTTCCCCCAAATTAATACAGGCTTTTATGGAACCATAAAAAGAGCAATAATTCAATCATTTTTTTTAAAGGGCACTGCATATAATGCTTATTAAATGCTGGGTACAGCTGAGTTGTGCACTGGGATGAAATAGAAAGCATGCTCAGCAGCAATATGCCAAATGCATGTTTTTCCCTTTTGCTGACAGGAAGATAACCTGACCCAAGCATTTAATAACATTTTTTCCCCCTTTTCTTTTTCAACTAATTTTCTAGGGGAAAAATAAAAAGGAGAACTAAAAATGAAACTCATAAGAACGGAGCATACCTTTCCCTCTCTTTTTCATGTTATCACAATAAGCCATAATTGCATTAATTTTCCTATAACAAAATGTAAGGTACTTCACCTAGGTTGATGCAATCCTCTGTACCAATATAGACGATGTGGTTGAGAGCAGCCCTGTGGAGAAGGACTTGAGGTTAGTGGTGGATGAGAAGCTGGACATAATGTGTACTCACAGCCCGGAAAACTAGTGCTTTCTGGGCTGCATCAAAAGCAGAATGTTTAACAGGTCAAGGGAAGGGATTCTACCCACTCTGCTCAGCTCTGAAGAGACCTTACTTGCAGTTCTACGTACAGCTCTGGGGTCTTCAGAACAGGAGACACATAACCTGTAGAGCAGGTCCAAAGGAGGTTGTAAACATAATCCAGGTGATGGAGCACATTTGCTGTGAGGACAGCTAGAGAAGATGTTCAGACTGGAGAAGGGAAGGATGTGGAAATACCTTATCGAGTCCTGTCAGTACTGATAGGGAGCTTGTAAGACATGCAGTGCCTGTAGTGACAGGACAAGAGGTGATGTTTTTAAACCAAAAGTGGACAGATTCAGATTAGAGATACGGAAGGCATTTTTTACTGTGAGGTTAGTGAAACACTGGAATGGTTTTACCAGAGATGTTGTGGATGCCCCATCCCTGAAAACAATCAAAGCCAGATTGGATAGACCTCTCAACAATTTGATCTAGTGGAAGGTGTCTCTGCCCATGGCAGGAGTGTCGGAACTAGATGACGTTTAAATCTCCTCTCCAACCCAAATCATTCTATGGTCCTAAGGTTGTGAATCTGTGATTCTATGATTTCATGTTGAAAATAGAAGCAGCAGTGACAGGAGAGTATGAAGGAAAGAAAACCTGCACTTTCTTATTCTAGTGCTGACTGTTTGATAGTGAAGTTGTACTTTCTGTTCTTAACATTTGCCTCACTCTTCCCACCTTTAAATTAGGGTTAATACTATATACAAATCTCAGTAAGGCAGCACAGTTCTCTAATGAGACACAATTCTGCCTCGAGAAAGTCATGTAACTGAACATTTTGCTTTGATTTTAGTAGCTGTATATACACATAACCATCTTCTGGGCACGAAGAGATATCAGACACACGTGAGAAAAGCAACCTGCTTATGAAGGGAACGTGAAATGATAGCATCCCATTTTAGGGGCACTGGTAAAGCTGATCTTCACCTAGAAATATGATGCTCTTAAGTACAAAATTACATCACAATTAAAAAAAATCTCTGTTCTGCAGTAGCTTAAGAGATGCAGTATTTCTTCTTCACAGAGAGCTAGTCCTTTTACTAGGCTACTCTGAAAATGGGCTGCTTTGACTATGACCCATCGACTACTCCTTTCCAGTTGTAGCTAAGAGGTGGAATTGTGCCACCACTGTTAAAACAGCACAAAACCAAAAATCAGAAGAAATCTAGATGCACCTAAACCACAGTCAGTGTTCTGAATCACAGAACATTAGGGACTTGAAGGGACTTCAAAAGATCGTCTAGTCTAACCCCCCTCACAGCAGGATCACCTAAGTCCATTTGCCACAGGAACATACTCAGGCGGGTTTCAAATGTCTCCAGAGAAGGAGACTCCACAATCCCCTGGGCAGCCCCTTCCAGTGCTCTGTCTCCCTCACCGTGAAAAAGTTCCTTGTCATCTTTATGTGGAACCTCGTATGTTCCAGCTGATACCCACTGCCTTTTGTCCTGTGAAACACCACTACAACATTTAAAAATGAGTGTAAATGGTACTAGGCATTCAGTTTTGTTGTTACTCCAGTGGAAAGTAGCAACACTTTCTTGTCCACTATGAGGGACAGTTAGGATCAACTTAGTCAAACGATATATTACAATTTTGTCTTGAATCATCTGTTAAATCTTATATAAGTCTCACTTGTCTTTTCTATTGTTTTGCTTCTCAAAATGGTCTGCTCTTAGCCTGGAATCAGATCCCCTCAAAACGGAAAATTAAAGCTCATATGTGTGTACAAGCAGCTAGACTTTTATTCTGAACCTTGTTAAAAATCTGTATTTTTGGAAAATATGGTTTTGACAGGAATAGAGACTTTCTCACACGTCCTACTACTGACACAAACCTGATCATAGGTCTGATTGCTTCATGGTGCTGTTTTCAAAGCCTGTAACTTCCCATTGTACTTACTGCTACTTCTGCTGTTGATAACATCTGTGAAGAAAAAAGATTCTAAGTGGAGATTCTGAAACACATTTTGATCCTATTCTTTTCCCTCTTGAAGTAATCACTCTGTATAAAGTGTGCATCCTCAAGGGGACTTTGCCATCTTTGAAACTCATGACAAACTTGACTTGTATATTTTCACTTGTAATCCAAATTAATATACTGGAACCTAGTGGATGGGTTGCTGTACAGGAACACAAAAATAATATCTCTTTTCCACTTGTCTATAGTTTAGCGACTCTATTGCAGCAGACACGTGTCAAATCATGGTGCATGCCTTCACTCATTTTCCATCCTATTTTGTAACTGCTAATGAGAAGAGGTATTTGTAAATTCCCAAAAGGAGGCTTTAGGAGGAAAAACTGACTGGCCTGGGGGTTTTTCCCAGCTGTTCGTATTTGGACAAGTCCCGTTTTACATTTTATCAGTGATCTGGACCAAGAGCACCATCAGTTAATGTGACATGAAGTTGCGTGGGAGTGTTCACCTGCATGGTGGGAGAGATCCGGAGAAGCTGAATGTACAGGCTAAGCCCAGTTACATGAAGTTCAACAAAGCCAAGTCCCAGGTCCTGCACTTGGATAACAATCCAATGTAACACTACAAGCTTGGGGAAGATTGAAAGCTTCATGGTGTAAAGGGACACTGTGGTATCAACTGGGGATATTGACTGACAGTCTGAATGTAAGCCAACAGTGTATTCAGATCACCAAAAAGTCCAGTGACAACCTATCATCTGTGAGAAGCAGCGTGGCCAGAATGATAGGATTATGAAGACTGGAAAAGACCTTCAGGACCGTCAAGTTCAACCATCTACTCTACATCCTCTAACCACTAAACCATCTCCCACAATACCATGTCTAACCTTTTGCTGAACCGCTCCAGGGATGGTGCCTCTACACCCTGCCTGGGCAGTGTGTTCCAAGTCCTCCCCTCTGTTTTCCTAATATCTGATCTGAACCTCCGATGACGCAATCTGACCTCTTGTCCTATCATTAATCACTAGGGAAAAGGGGCCAACAACAGCTGCACTCCAACCTCCCTTCAGGTAGTGAGAACATGATAGTCAACCTGTACTCACTGGTGAAGCCATACATCAGATACTGGGTTAGTTGTGGACTCCTTGTTCCAAGAAGGACATTGAGGTGTGGGAACATGTCCTGAGAAGCACAATAAAGGTGATAATGGGCCTTTAACGGGTCTTAACAGAAACAGCTGAGGTAACTGGGCTTGTTTTGCCTGGAGAGAGGCAGGCTCAGGAGAGACTTTATTGCTGTCCTCAACTCTCTGAGCAGAAGTGGTAGTGAGATAGGTGTAGGTCTCTTCCAGGTAGCAAGCTAGAGGAAAAGAGTAAAAAGCCTCAAGTTGTGGGCAGAGGAGGATGAAAGTGATTATTAGGATAGATTTCTTCCCTGAAAGAGCTGTACAGCATTGGAACAGTCTGTGCGGGGAAGTGGTGGAATTGCCATCCCTGGAGGTATTTAAAAGCTGTGTAGATATGGCTGTTAGTGATACGATTTAGTGGTGGACTTGGCAGTGCTGGGTTAATAGTAGGTCTTGCTGGTTTTGGGGTCTTTTCCAAGCTAAACAATACTATCATTGTGTGTCCATACTTTGCCTAAGGACTGAAGCCATTACTGTATTTGCTGCACCTAAACTGAGGAGTGGTTTTAAAAAAAACCAAAAACAATTAGCATAATTTTCTTACTTTGTTGACTTGTTCCAAATGCTTGTCTCTATTCTCATTCTATGCACAGCACTGAGAAACTGCTGTCCCACTCAATCGGATCATTCACTTTGGTGGACAAGTACATCCTGGTCTGTTTGCAGGTGACAACCACCGCTGAAACAAATATTTTTATTTTCAGCTACCACACTGAAAATAGACGGATTTTTTTTTCTTGTGATTTAGAAAAGTCCTCTTTAACTCTTTTGTGTTTGTTTTGCAAATAAAATCAATATAAAAATAGAGAAGTAAATCTCATTTACTTTTTTATTGATTTTTTTTCTTTCTCTTTTTTTTCTTCTCTGGTTTTCAAATTATTGTAAATTTATTAAGAATCTTATTAGAGTGGGCTACTTTGTTTCTTTTTTTTTATGCTTTTCTTAGGATATTGCATTTTAATATATACTTTTAAAAAAATCTTTAATGGAGGTGAAACCTGATTGAAAAAGAAAATTATAAGATTTTCAAAGACATTTCAGAGTTCCAGAGGCCAGATAGGTATTAGGTCTGTAGTTGACTGCTGAGGATTTGAGCCTAAATTCCTAGGTTATGAATGTTCAGCCCACCTGATACATAGTTTTAATAGTACTTGATCTAATCATCCAGAAACTACTGAAAGTCTGCCACCAACTCCAGCAGGCTTTGAATAACATCCTGGAATGAGAAGCAGAATGTTTTGTGGTGCTGATGTATTATATAAAATTTAATTCATTACCACGATTACAAAGACTATCCTTTTTCCCAGTTGTCTATTGTGTAAATATCTCAAAACCCTGTGGGTTTGAGATGTCTTGGCCTGTTTCATGTTCAGTGTTCATTTTCAGCCCAATTATTTCTTACTTGCTCTATCTACACTTATAATCTGCCCATTCCTCCCACTTAACATATCCTTTGAACTTTTCAAATGCCTTCTGCTTCTTCTTATTATCTTTGCTTAACCACATCCTTGTCTCTGTCGTCCAATTTTTGATACTTTTTACTGGGATGAATATAGTTGGTATCCATCCTCTATATCTGCCAATTAGATACAGAACTTCATACTTTTTTTTCCCCTTCATAGTAGTAGATTTTCTGCACTGCTGTTGATATCATTTCACTTCCTGCAAATCATTCCGTATATTAGATTCTCCAAACCAGCATTAAAAAAAAAAGGGTGAGGAGAAAGTTACATTAACTTCCAAGATTCTATTTTCACATACACCCGGAGGAATATTTCATATCTGAATATATTCTGATCACTAAAGTAGACCTTAGTTGCTCAACTATTTCTGTCATATATGTCATACTCTGGCTTCTTATCAGAGACCAAGTCCAGAATACTCTGTGATTACACTTGCTGCTAAAATGTGTTTGATAAAGGAGGTGTACAGAACTGATGACCACATTGTTCCTCTCTGATCATCCAGGTATTGTCCAATCATTAACAAAAGGACTGAGATTTATCTTTAATAAGCGTTCAGCTGAGGGATTAGAAAGATGGGTAAGGAAAAGGAAAATGAACAGGCATACGTAATGAAATGATTCATGCTTTATTTTTTTCTGCATCTTTTTGAGAGATCTAGATGCCATCAGTGACTTACATAATCCATTGCCAACATTTATTCTTATTTCAGTTATCTCCATAGTGGTAGTCAAGCTGCTTATATCATTTGTCTCTTCAGGCATAGTGTCTTCCCTCACATATTAGTTTAATCAATCATTGTTAGCTTATGTATAGTGCATATCATTGCTACTGTTTTGTGGTGTGTCAGTCATTCATGCCAAACAGACCAGCTAGAAGCCCCGAAGGACCTCTATAAATGGAAATTCTCCTCTGCAAGCTGTTAAGCCTAAATGAGAGCATGAAAGCCCTTGCATGAACATCGTAACCTTCTACAGGGCATGAGGCTTTGCTAACAGTGATGTCAGCACTTCCCAAGCCAATGCATCTCTAGGCGATGCAATGATCCTGCTCATTGCTCTGTGCCTCTGCCATATAAAAGTCATCAGCAGAAATCCCGACTGAGGTCCAGACCTGTGGCAAGACACAGCTGCCTCCCATCTCCCTTTAAGTGGTTGCCCCAGGCACTTTATTTAACAGTTTATTAGACTTTAATTTAGCATTCAGTGTCTTTCATGTCAGAATAGCATGAGTTTTCTTCTATACGCTTGTTGCTAATAACATAGTAGGTTCTGACTTGATGTTAAGAGATGTATAAGGTGCAGGAAAAAACACAATTGCTTTATAATGCTGAAACTGTGTTAAACTGAGAAGAAAAAAGGAATGGAGGCGTAGAACTGAAATTGACTCAGAGTAAAATCCTTACCCATTGAGTCCTCACAAAACCTCACGGACTCAAACATGCTGTGAGATTTTTAGGGCACAGCACTGGAAGAGGAGTGAGTGGCTCTCAGTACCAGTAACTTCCTACCGAGAATTACTGCTGTTTTTGTCTTCTTTGTTTTGTGAGGTTGTGTTTTGAAGAACTAGTTAAATATTATGCTAATGAGTCTCTGCTGTAACATAACTGAATAGAAATAGTCACCTGTTCTCATCTCATGACTCATGTTTGCTAACCTGCTCTCGTGCTAATAGTCTTCTTTGGAAGACTTTATGTAGATGAATTTTGCACCTTTGATCTACTATTCCAGGCTCTGCATCCTGTGCTTAGATTCCAATATCAGCTCTATCCTCTGGGTGCATTGTGGAGCTATATCATATTTCAGTTTCTAAAAAATCTGGCTCAGCATTTTTATGAAACTCTCTTTGGCAGACTGTGCTGTTATGTCAAACACTGAACAACAGGGAGGATGTAAATATCCATTTTGTCTATCTCCCCTCTCAAAATAATATTTATATTTATTGTGCTGATTCTTCCTAGTTGGTCAGTTATGTGATTCAACAGCAGTGATGTTCCACACTTCCACCTGTTTGCATTTACTCTATGGCTGCCTAGGGAACAATGGGGAAAATAATGCTCTCGTGAGCCATTTCGTTCACTATGTGTCAAAAAGTAATTTGAATCAAAGAGTCACTAACTTAATTGATGACGATGGCTCCGTCCAAAAAAACAACCAAAGAAATTGATGTTGTGCAAATTGCACATATATTACTCTTGAATTTGTGAGCATATTCTTGTTTGACTTGACAGCATTTAAATTACCTTTTGGACAGCCCAACATATTACTTAAGATGTGCCTGCATGTGAATTTTTAGCTGCTAAAGCAGACAAAACAGCTTTCTTTTGAAACTAATTCCTGTAAATTCAAGTTTATATGACTGTTTTGTTTCAGATTTTTTGATTAACTGATGGCACACACCAATCATTGCTAAATATCTGTTGTTTTAACCCCCATGCTTTTTCAGAAGAGTGACATATAAGAGATTACATATAAGAGTGGTTCTCTAGGTATAGTAAAACTGGGGGTGATTAGCAAAGCTCCATCAACATGGCTGAAAAGATAGAGTTTCAGAGGCATGGTTTGATCTCAAGTAATTTTAAGCACCTAGATGAGTTATTTAAAACCAGACTGTGGATCCCTGAAATTTCTGCCACATTTGGTGCATAGAATTATAGACTCATTAGGGATTGGAGGACACCTTAAAAGATCATCTAGTCCAATCCCCCTGCCACATCAGGATCACCTAGACCAAGTCACAAAACAGACAATGTTCGCAGAAGAGTCACTGCATTGCATGATTTTGGCATTGAGACCTGGTCTTTGTTATGGAACCAAAAATTCTCTATTTAACCCTGCTTTGCAATGTGTCCACTATTCACCGTGTATTTAACAGTAATTCCAGAAAGCAATGATGGAAATCACTATTTGTCAATTCACACACTTTTCAAACACATCATCATGGTATTAGTTGTAGAAGTATATTACAAATAGAACTGACAAAGGAAGGGACAGAAAACAGAGATGAGTGACAGATGTGATGGGGTTGTTCAACCTGGAGAAGAGAAGGCTCCAGGGGACCTTATAGCAGCCTTCCAGAACCCAAAGCGGGCTACAGGAAAGCTGCAGAGGGACTCCAGTGATAGGACAAGGGGAATGGTTTCAAATGGAAAGCTGGTATGTTTAGATTAGATTTTAGGAAAAAATTCCTGACTATGAGAGAGCTGAGGCATTAAAACTGGTTGCTCAGGGAGGTTATGGATGCCCTCCATATGGAGGTTATGGGAGTGTTCAAGGCCAGGTTGGACCAGTCTCTGGGCAAGCTTATCTAGTGAGATGTGTCCTTGTCCATGGCAGGATAGGTGGAAATAAATGATCTTTAAGGTCCCTTAC
This sequence comes from Phoeniculus purpureus, assembly GCA_028565055.1. Classification (NCBI taxonomy): domain Eukaryota; kingdom Metazoa; phylum Chordata; class Aves; order Bucerotiformes; family Phoeniculidae; genus Phoeniculus; species Phoeniculus purpureus. The sequence goes on from JAOXOE010000874.1 coordinate 3,536,838, forward strand.
AATTTGATCTGTTCTATGATTCTCAGAATTAGAAGTTAAGGCTGAAAGATGTGCAGTTTATATGAATGTGTCTGGGTGTGCATGAGTGTGAACGTGTGTATCCCTCCAGAACTGTGATGTTCTTCTCAGATAAAGAATAGCTTTTTTGTCTTATTTTTTCTAGTTCACATTATAAAATAAAAATCGTTTTGTATTGTGGAACAAAAATCTACATACATATGTTTGTACAAAACAAGCCCTTCTAATGACTTCCATTTGATAAGAGACTTTATAGAACTAAAAAAAAGGTCACAGTAGCTCCTAATATACTGTTTATCTTAAAACACTTGTATTATATTATCCAAGCTTGAAAAAAATTAAGTTAAATCACGCTCACTTCAATTGTTCATCTATTTTCAGCCTGACCTCTCCTATTTAATTTTCTGTCCAAACTATTTGGGTTACAGAAATGTCTTCAATGTATATGAGGCAAAGTACAATGGTTCATTTTTTGGCCCATTCCACCAGTAAATGAGATTAAACTACTGTATCTGAGATTAAACGCATGGTTCAAACCAGAAAGCAACTCCTTTTTCTTCTAGAGAGTGACATGAGTGATAACCCGCGTTAGCTCCACAGTCAAAGACAAACTACTGAAAACTGTCAGGTACTTATATTGGTTCTGGACTGAGAAAGCTGAATGGGCAAGGAATGTCACAGAATCATACAGAACATTAGGGGTTGGAAAGGACCTCAAAAGATCATTTAATCCAATCCCACTACCAGAGCAGGATGTCCTCCAGGAACAAAGCGCTAACATCAAAAGCACAGTCCTAAGGAGCAATTCCACTTTAAAAAATAATTCCTGAATGTCTAGTCATTCACAAGAAATCCAGTTCCTTAAACAGTTGCTGTCTCACAACGATCTGTAATAAATCTCATAAAACTGCTCTAAGGACAAGGGTTATAACTTTATTTTTCTTTCAAGGGCCAGCAATGTTTTCACATGAAGGACTTTCAGTCTGCTGTGACTTTGGTCAAAATCCTTTAATCAACAATACTTTAATCAGTAATACTTGTTAATTAGATAAAAGCAACAAACGTCTTCATAATTTTTGTTTTACTCAATCGTTTCCTTTAATTGTCTTTTCTCATCCAGTGAATTCCTTTGCATCCATATATCATATCAGTATGAACCCTGTATTTATAGTGCCATAAACATGCAGAGAAACATTCATATACATAACTCAAATTGTTTTGTTATTTTGCCATTCATTTTTATTTTTGCTGTGGGTGGACTATAAAGTTCTGCTGAAACCAATCAACATAAAATTTAAAAAAGAAATAATGGTTTTCTTCTCTTTCTCAATATTCTTATAATGTTCTATGCATATGAACCACCCTTGGCAAAAAAACCATAAAAAATATCAGCTTTCTTTGCCTTCAAGCAAATACAGATTGGCTTACCAACAACAACAGCAAAATATATATAATTAATTATGAGCATCCTTCCCTCACCAAAACAGAAAATCATAATGTATCTGTTTGGGGCATTAATATATCTGATAGAGCATTTTGAGTTCCCACAATACTCCCATCTGCTGATAAACCTCCACTAGAACTGATCGTGATACAACATATTTGAACCCCCCAGAGGCAGCTGATGCACATTAAGATGCCATTAATGTCCATTTTACATGTCTGAGCCCTTCCTCTGTGTTGGGCTTCCTTGGTAAAATGTGACCGTGAGGCTATTTCCATCCAGATGTCACAGCGTGTATCTGTATTTGTTTATGGTATTTAACAATGTCTTCTGGCTGGGCAGAATTGTCTCAGAATGCAGTGTGCCATTTCCAAACAAAAGTTGTAGCTGCCATATGAATATGCGAAGTTTTAATGCAGCAAGATTAAAAGGGGGAGTGGAAAAATGCCACTTGAAGAGGATGAAAGAAGCAAGTAACATCATTCTTAAGACTTCAAAATAAGATTTTAATGAGAAAGAATTAGGCCTTGATCTAATATAAATTGGACTTTTTGCATGCTTAAATTCAGCACGTGTTTAAATTGAGTACAAGCACTTTACTACCTGGGGATTTGCTGAAGATTTATTATAAGAAACATCTTGGAAAATATGAGAATGAAGTAGGCTAGTGCTCTGAGCCAATGTAGTTCATATTTACACTGTTGCTGCTTCTTCTACAGGTCTACAGTCTCGTTGGATCTGTTTTCCGTGTAAGTTTGCACTCTGTAATGCTTATATGTTGGACAAAACATGACCACTTCTTATGAAGCTGTGGGCCTTTCCTTTTCCTGTGCTATGGACAGTCAGGCAGAAAAGTGAAGTGTTGGAAGCAATGTTGAGATCTGTTTTTCTTGCCACCTGAAATGTTAGTGGCAGTGATTTCCAACAGCCACATATTATTTGCTTGACTATCTTCAAGATGCCGTGTTGCCTTTGACCATAGATACGACATCATTTGTCTAAGTGATCTGAATCAGTCATCTCTTCATTCTCTGTAACAGTGGCTTCAGAAATAGAAGCTGATGAAACTAGTGTGGATATTGGCTGAAGTAATTGGTATGGTTTTCTTTTGTTGTATTTTATTAGTCTGTAAGATTCAGATTTCCTACATTTATCAGTAATTGTGGGAACCAGAAGATTTGTCTTCAAACATACATGGTCCTGTAACTGGTTCCTGTACTATCATTAGCTTACAAAAGTCTTTCACTGAAGCATAAGCTACTACATGTCATAGACTCATTGAATGTATTGGTTTAGAAGGAACCTTCAAAGGTTATCTAGTCCAATCCCCCAACAACAAGCAGTGACATCTCAAACTAGAACAGATTGCTCAGAGCCCCATCAAGTCTGATCTTGAACGTCTCTAGGGTTGGATACTCCACTACCTCTCTAGACAACCTACAGTAGTGATCCACCATCCTAACATTGAAGAACTTTTTCCTAATCTACAGTCTAAATCTACTTTTCTACCCTAAGGCCCTGGCTTCTCATCCTATTGTTCCATGCCCTTGTGAAGAATCTTCCCCAGCCTTTTATAGGCCACTTTTTAGGTGCTGGAAGGTTGCTATGTGGTTGCATGAAGTCTTATGACACAATTCTGAAATTTGTCAATACTGTGATATCCTGCTGCAAGTAAAGTGAACCTAACCGTCTGAATAAAAAAAGAGACTCAGTAGTACAAGTAAGGTGCTAGTAAATTACTCTTTCATGACCTAAATCAATTCACCTAAATTTATAGATTCATAGAATCACTAGGGATTGGAAGGGACCCTGAAAGATCATCTAGTCCAATCCCCCTGCCACAGCAGGATCACTTC
>JAOXOE010000874.1:3543070-3585742 GCA_028565055.1 Phoeniculus purpureus
GAACAGCCCCAATTCTCTCAGTCTATCCTCATAGGAGAGGTGCTCCAGCCCTCTGATCATCCTTGTGGCCCTCCTCTGCACAAGCTCCAGTATTTCCACATCCTTCTTGTAAGAAGGGCTCCAGAACGGAACGCAGTACTCCAGGTGGGGTCTCACCAGAGCCGAGTAGAGGGGAGAATCACGTCCCTCAATCTGCTGGCCACACTTCTCCTGATGCAACGCATGATCTGGTTTGCTTTCTGAACCGCAAGTGCACACTGCTGGCTCATTGATCCTCCTGGTATCCTGGAAAGAGCCGTATCCTTCACATGTCTGACTTACAAACTGTGAGTATATTTGCATACCTGGTTTTGAAAAGAACTTTGAGAACCATGCTAGAAAATTGGAGAGCAATCCTTGACCTGAAGGAGATGCTATTTTTCTAGATGTGGCTGCATGACTGGTGCAAGAGTAGTTCTGATACTGTCACTGTAGGAATCAAACACGGGCTAATCTCTTAACAGCTTCAGGCAAGCCTTGGAGCTCCATATTTTGCCATGCATTTTGATTCCCTGTGCCATTCTGACGCAAGTAGAGAAGGATGCACATAGCAAAAACAAAAAAACCCCTAACCTTCTCCTTCCCCTTAATGATGCCAAATGTGAATGGTGCAATAAAGTACATGTGTAGCCATATTAGCTTCTTTCCAAAATGAGGTGCACAGAAATCAAGAAGTGCCCATCACGCAGTATGAATATGCAAGTAGTCATTACAAGAACCATCCTCCCAAATGTGGCAGCAAAGCTTTGGAGGTCTGACGAAGATGATTTCATGCCATCTGCCACCTGCTTCTGAAGGATAATGGCTGGCTGGTGTGTACGAGGCTTGTTCTAAATGTTATCATACTGTCTTCTTTCTTAAATTATGTGGCTAAAATGAGCCTGTCTTTGTTTTATTTCAATTGACACCAGATGCAGGGACTTGGATTCGGGATTTCTGTTTTGCAAACACAGTCTTGGCAAAGGGGAAGGAGGAATGATAAGCAAAGCAACTCAGATAACAGAAGAAACACTTCTGATAAGCTTTCACTACAATTTCATCTTAAAAAGAAAAAACAGAGAAAAGCAGGATTTAACATCATTCCTGATTAGTATTAAAGGAACAAAGAATAATAATTTTTCAGGTCTTTTGCTATTTACATTGATCAACACTGCAAAAACCTGGAAATAAAATACAAATACATTTTCTGCTTCAACCTACCACAGTGGTCAAGACTACAAATAGTGGTCAAGACTACAAGTAGTGTTTTCAGCAATTATTGTTATATTAACAGTAACAACAATCAACTTATCTAACTTCATTTAATTCAACCCTTTAATTCTGTTTTATGTAAAAGAATCACAGAACATTAGGGATTGGAAGGGACCTCAAAAGATCATCCAGTCCAATCCCCGTGCCATAGTAGGATCACCTAGTTCCAGTCACACAGGAACATGATCATGGTTTTAACCCTGTCCAAAGAAGGACAATGCACAATCCTCCTGAGCAGCCCCTTCCAGTGCTCTGTCACTCTCACCATGAAGTTCCTTCTCATATTCATATGGAACCTCCTATGTTCCAGCTCACACCCATTTCCCCTTGTCCTATAATTAGATTCCACTGAGCAGAGCCTGGCTCCATCCTCCTGACACACATCCTTCACACATTTATAAATATTAATGAGGTCACCCCTCAGTCTCCTTTTATCCAAGCTCAGGAGATCCAGCTCCCTCAGCCTTTCCTCATCAGGGAGATCCTCCAATCTCTTCATCATCTTTGTGTCTCTGCACTGGACTCTCTCCAGCAGTTCTGTATTCTGCTTGAACTGAGAGGCCCAGAACTGGACACGATATTCCAGATGTGGTTTCACCAGGACAAAGTAGAGGGCCTTCTGATCTACCGCAGGATGATGTTGGCCTTCTTGGTCACAAGGGCACAATGCTGGCTCATGGTCATCCTACTGTCCAACAAGACCTCCAGGTCTCTTTCTCCTATGCTGCTCTCCAATGAAGGTAAAAAATGTTTAATTACACAGGAATTGTTTGATTTTTTTTATTTTTTCTGTCTGATTTTTTTTGTAACCAATTATTCCAGTAAAGCATGAGGGAATTGTTAACATCTGGCTGAAAGAACAGTTTGATCCTCAAGGTAAGAAACGTTCACTGTCCATTTACAAACTTGTCATGGATACACCTTGCCCAAATTTCAAGCACTTAAATCAACGTTGACTTCATTAGTAACATCTCATCTTGAAGCAGCTGTTATGGAAAAGGATTGATGACAAATATCTTCTAGCTGAATGGTGTCCCGTCTGTGCCTGTGGGACCCTCCTGTACTGCACATGGTGTGTGGAAGCCTGAAATGCCCTGATACTGTGGTGAGCTGTATTCCTTCTTTCTTTCCTTTCTCAGGAAAATGATTGCTTAATTTTCCTCCAATGAAGTGTCTAGAAGATGAACTTGGATTAGATAACTCATTTTTTCAGACAACATAAGTAAGGTAAGAAAAATTGCACTGTTAAAGGCTTTGTCAAGCCACAATGCCAGAGGATTATGTGCAGAATGGAACTTGGTTTATTTTTTTTCCTTAGAGGATAAAACCATTATGTTTGCAAGCAGAGGACATGTCCTTTTCATAATACAAATGGGACATCATCTACACTAAAATACAGACACAGCCACTTTTCTCGTCCTCTCATTGTCTGTCACAGTGCACTGAGAGTGCCAGTGCCCCATGAAGGTGACCCAATGTGGTGAGTGCCCTCACCAACAGGACAGTTTTGTGGGGTCCTAATATGGCAAACAGACAAGATAACAGGTAACACTACGATAGGATTAACTGGATCCAGGGTCAACATATGCAATCAGAATGAAAAAAAGAGCTGGAGCTGGAGACAGTTATAGAGAAAAATCATGGGATCTGCCTTGCAGGTCTAGGCAGGACATGAGCAACCCACAGTGCATAGAATCATAGAATCATTAGGGATTGGAAGGGACCTCGAAAGGTCATCTACTGCAATCACCTAGACCAAGTTACACAGGAAAATATCCAGGGAGGGCTGGAGTCAGCATTCGACAGTGTAACTGGGACTGATGTCCTGTATTGAGCTCAAAGTGGGCTCCTGCGCCATTTAAGTAAGACGGTAGTGGTCTTTGGTGAGACTGGTCAGGGTTGTTCAGGAGTTCGTTAGTGTCCTCAAGATCTTGGCACTCCCCCTGTGGAGCTAATCTGATCATTTTGCAGCAGGAAAGCAAGCTGTTTTCCAAAGGCTACTTGAGCTGCAGTCGTATGTCTGTGACAATGTTCTCTGAGTCCGACTGGCATATCACATAGAAGAGGCCAAGGCCACTTTTTCAGATGTAAGTTTCCTTCTTTTGAAAACTAGGATATGGGGTATATTCTTGGACTCTGAATACCTCTTTGCTTTACGGACTTCATGGCTGAGTAAGGTGAAGACTTCATGTGTAAAGGATGCCCAATCCATAGACTGACTACACTTGAATAATTCCTTTTTCTGCTTCAAATGCTCTTTTTCTTTCTCTTTTCTCCTTAAAGAATAATGATCAGGACCAAATTGGGGTACCTCATGTAAGTTAAACACCTCTTAAAATCAGTGTAGGGCACTGTAGGGCATCACAGGGATGCTGGTCACAGAACATCTTGTACTACGCACTAGCATGACAGGTTCAAAATATCATGAGAGGAAGAAAGGGAAAGGTAAGAATATTTTGTCCCTTTTTTTGCTTCCTAAAGGAACTTAAAAAGGCAAGTAAAGCACTGCAGAAAATAACTGCATAATTCTGTTATATGCACTGTATACAGAGCCTAACCATTAACATAGCAGAGTTCATGGACTCTAATAAAGAGGAAATTACCCTATATTTCAGCTCTGTGTTCACAGAGTTCGTTCTCGTGTTTACAATCAGTGGGTAGCTATTGAACTCACAAAGCTCTTTTTCCCTCTTCCTAGCAGTCTGCCATAGTGAGGCATATTACTATGGGATGTGCAAGTGAATTTAAAGTAAGAAGCATTTCTCTTAAATGCTTGCAATTTTCTGGTTCCTCGGCCCCTAGCAAATGTCTCATTGTGTTCGACTACTATTTACACATTTTTCTGTGCAGCTGTTTTTGTATTATTTTTACTATTTTTGCTTTCTGGTGTTAGATTTTTTTTTCCAGAGTGTCTTTAACTGTAGAAATAGATTATCCAGATGTATACAAATGAGCTTCGCTGTAAGTTTGAAGTCACTTGTAAATAAGGGAGATGTGGCATTTCCCCTTCAGTTGCTACTAAAGCCTTACAAATCTCCTAAGCTCCAGATAGATCCCTTGTCTAAGCATCACGTAAAAGTCCCATCTTTTCAGAGGAAAAGAAGTTCATTTGCTCGTTCACCCACAGTAAAAATTGTAAAGGAAACAACCAGCCTTCCTCAGGGGCAGAAGGTAGTAAGGATATTAAATTTGTTTACCATGAACTAAATAATAATCTGTCTATATGTGAACATACAGGCACATATATTCCTCCTGTTGCCACCTCTATCATACAATGCTCACCTAGATACAATTAAGGTCACAGGCTTAAGTACCAGCTGAGGAACTGCAAAGAGCAAAAAAACAGTATACAATAAGTCAAAGAGATGGAGGAGAATAAAGGGGAAGGGAAAAGCTGGCCTTTAAGACACAGGGGCAGAGAGAGGCAAGACTTTTGATTAGTGCATACTACCTCCTTTAGTATTTTTATTTTTCAAAATTTGCACAAAACAGAATGTTTCCTTAAGGGGGTAGAAAACTCGTCATAAGAGAGAGTCACAACCAATACAAAACCCCAAATCGAAACCTCATCATGGAGGAAAGCACTTTTGCGAGGGGCATTTGAAAAGTGGCCCATGGACATATCTGCACTTGACACTTCACATAACCCTAAGGAGCAGTAGGTTAAGGTTAAATTTCAAACACAGTTTGCTTTAAAGCACAGCACAGCTCAGTTACTCTGCAGTCTGAAATTTGCTTAATAGTTTATGTGTCTTGTTCTCGATCCCTTATTAATGTTCATCTCCACATTCACAAACTCCTGTCAACTTCCCCTCCTCCCACTTCCCTCCCCTCCCAATAGGGTTATTGGGACGATTCACAGATCTCTTATTTTTCCTATGTTAGAGTCTCTTTTCTAAAGGCCGGTGCTTACCTAGTGGATATTTACTTTAATTAAAAGCAATATATCTTTCTTTTTTTCTTTCTTTCTAATCTCTATCTATAGGCTTGTCCTTGGGGTTTTTTATTCTTCAGGGCAAGGTGAATAGAATTTTCTTGTTTGCCTGGGATATACCTAGTAAATTTTAAACACTAAATATAACATAAATAGAGATTATTATTATTATTTTTTAGTGTACTCCATGAATTCCTAGCACTCACCAGGAGAAGGAGTAACAGGGTAAGAACTCTTCAAAAATTGGCCCCAAAGCTGCTTAATTTTTAGCCTATAAAAATAACATGTCAGTCCTTCTAAAATTAAAAACTGCCTTGGTGAAGTCAATGGAAAAGTTGCTATTGGCTTGAAAAGAATCAAGGTTTCACCTCTTGTCTTAAAATGTATGCTCCTCTGCTATTGTAAATCAGTGTCACTCCCCTGACTTGAAATCAATAGCACTCTTCTGATTCACACTGCCTCCGTATGCCTTTGTATTCACACTGTCTGCTATTACAAATCAGGACACTTTCTCACAACTTTTTGCTGGGATGGCTAGGTCTTTCTGGGAGATAAGGAACCACTTCACAACACACCAGCTCATTCCTCGCTCCAGCACATGGTCCTCAGGAGAGAAAACCATAGTGTTTCGCAGATTTTACTGTAAGAATGTGTAGTATTGAGAAAGAGAAAGAAATCAGAGTGGGGAAGTAGAGGAGAAAGTGATGTGACACTTAAGGAGATAAATTATGAGATACCTGAAGGCACATACTGATGGCTTTCAACAGCAAAGACCTTAAGAGAAGGCAGAAGAAGGAAGAACACTAGGGCATTCCTGTGAATGCTTTTTCTTCTTGTTGTACAGGAAAGGAACAGGACATGCAATTATTTTCTTACTGAAGGAGATGGTATATTTGGGTCTATAATTTATTTTGTGTACCACTCATTACATACCCTTCAGGTATAGAAGTGATCTGTGTGTCCTTTCACTGGCTCGACAGCAGTTGCGGGGTCAGCTAAGCTGGTTTGCATTGGTTTGACATCACTTGTCTTTCCTACAACAGATTTGTAAGACTTTTAACTAGTACAGAGAAATCTCTGGTTAGGAATGATGAAAATTATTGTTATCAATAGGGGGAAGAATATTTACATCCTAATAGCCTTGGATGTCTGGGAGCACGTCCAATGCTATATTGAGAGACAGAGGAAGGACATACCAAGATGCTCCAAGTCTAGTGCTGAAATATTTGTAGCTGAAGTCCACATTTAAACAGCTAAATAAGCAGCCTAATCTTCTGTGGTGTTGTGCTGTGTAGGCACATTCTTTCCAAGGGAATACATTTATTTAGGTATTCAAATTTAAGTTGAAAAGACTACCTCCAGATCATCAAGGAACAACAAATGGCCCAAGTTTCATAAAGACACAGAGGCCAGCTTGTTGTCTGTAAGTGATACTGAACCACAGGATACAATGTCTTATTTAGAAGATTCATCTTTTCAGCACACAGAACACCAGCGGGAAAGTTAACAGCCTGTCCTTCATCCTGCCAATTAATGGAGGTGCACTTTGAGCAGCAGAAGTATCACTGTGCAGCTCCCTGTTTTCTCCCAGTGTTGGGCACTGCTGAGACAAGTGAGTGTTTAAACAAATCCTTAATATAACTGCAGATGTTGCCACTTACCCCTGTAGAACTGAATTTACTTGTGTCATTACTTTTTTCCCCCACTACCATAGAGCCAATAGACACAAACTAAGAATGGGATCTGAACTCTGACTCTGAGGAGGTAATGATCCTGCCAGATGGGCTGACAATTTAAATAGTCAGAATAGACAAGTGAATACTGTCAGTCCTATTACACAAGTGGGGAACTCATTAAACATTGTGCCCTAGATTATATACTTATTTAGGGGTAGAACTATGGGTTGAACCCAGACCTCCTCTATCCCAGCTGAGTGCATTAGCCACTGTGTGTAATAAGGCCAGAAAGGGCAATTTTAAACAGGAAAGAGGAGGAATCAAGGGAGCAGGCAGCAGAGTTGTTAATATAGCTGTAGTTTTGCATATGTGTGAAAAAGGAGAGCAGGGGTCATTCTGCTGAGACATAAAAAGAAAAGAATAAAGACTGGAAACTGACTCAGGAAATAACTCTGTGAAAAGATGAAGCAATTAGCCTTTTCTTATTTTCTTTCCTTGCGTTACCCCACTACACTTTATTGATTTTTTTTAACTGTGTAGATACAACATTTTATTTTTTGTTTTATTATAACACTCACCAACTCTTCAAATTCCGATTGATCTAACTTTTGCTTTAATCATCCAATTAATACAGCTCCCGTAAAACTCAAGGGAGATGTACCTAATGCTGAGAACAAAAAACCATGCAGGCAGAGCTGTGCTTATGACCCTGTTGGAGGCTTTTTGATTATGCCTAACTACTGTGATCAATACTTAAGGACTTTTAAAAACATGCATATTGAGTGAAATGTAAATGGTGATTTTATTATTTTTTTTCTCAATGGGTTTTATTTAAAACCAATTTGCTCCATTCTACTTGAGTCACACAAATGCAAATCTCAGTTACTTTCTTCTCAGCCACAAAAAATGACAGAAACATTTAGTTGTAAATAAAATAAATGTGTGTGCATAAGTACATGTGTGTGTGCATTGGCCATTAATGAAATATTTTGGGTGTATTCCTATGCTACCAAGAGAGGACTACTGCATCCTCGTAGTACTCAAATTCTCTGTGCTAAAGCAGTAGTCTTTGTACACATTATAGGCATTAAAACAGAGCTGAATATCAACTATGGAGAAAGGTGATGACCATGTCTAAGGTTTCCCTATAGTTCCAAGACAGATATAGAATCATAGAATCATTAGAGATTGGAAGAGACCTCGAAAGATCACCTAGTCCAATCCCCCTGCCACAGCAGGATCACCTAGACCAAGTCACACAGGAACACACACGTATTGTTTTCTAGAAGTTCTAAGCACCTGCAACACACATATCCAAATCTCTTTTCCCTCATACCTTTTCCGTACTCACCCTCCCCTAAACTAAATGTAGGCAAAACCCTTGAATTATGATAAAGTAAACATGTGTTCAGTCTGTAATTCTTTCCTTAACCCCCAATATTAAACTGAGATTCAGATATCGTCGGCGGCCTCATCATGTTGTTTTACTGTTTCTTCTTCTAAATGTTGAAGAAATGTCCAATGAATCTTTTCAGTAAGTGCCAGAGGAAACATCTTCAATCAATCCAGAACCCATGTGCTCTTGAAAGGGAACATGACTGCATCCTCAAGTCTGTAAATGTCCAGTGTAACACCTCCTGTGTCTTCCTCTAAGCCCCCAGTAGTAAGCACTCCTCTGTTAGTGCTCTTGTGCTTGATGCAACATGAGACCTCCCATCATAAACATCAGCTTGAGACTGTGACTTTACAGACCATGTCACCATGTCATGTTAGCCTGAGAGCTATGTGTCAACTAATGGACCAAGTCAGGTCACTCTGACACTTCTGAAAATATCTTTCTTTCCCTTTGTCCAACTTTCAGATGGGTAAACCTGTAGGTGTCCTGTCCTTCACTAACACAGCTTTGACAGTTGTTGACTTTTTCATTTGCTTTTATTTTACAACCTTATATGTCAGTTTTGACATGCTGTGCTGCTGGTGCACAGACGCTGCCATGATGAACAAATAAAATTCTGCTTTCTCAGTCAGCTGGTAAAATTTTGGGTCTGATACAGGTAGAAAAAATAATTTACTATTTCTTAAGTTAAGGAACACTTATTCTTGGCCAGAGGCTGTGTTATAAAAACATATTTTATTTTTAGTACAGGGAAGACCTGAAGGGAATTTAAAAATTCTGTCAAACAAAGCATCATTTAAATCTATGTTGTGTGTGTGTGCAACTTTGAATGGAAGCAGATGTTCTTGCCTTGCCTTGCCTTGCCTTGCCTTGCCATACCTTGCCTTGCCTTGCCTTGCCTTGCCTTGCCCTGCCCTGCCCTGCCCTGCCTTGCCCTGCCCTGCCTTGCCTTGCCTTGCCTTTTCCCTTCTCTTTCCTTTTCTTACCTTTTTTCTTTCCCTTTCCCTTTCCCTTTCCCCTCCCCTCCCCTCTTCCTTTTCCTCTTCCTCTTCCTTTTCCTTTTCCTTTTCCTCTTCCTCTTCCTCCTTCTCTTCCTTTTCCTTTTTCTTTTTCTTTTCCTTTTCCTGTTTTTTTTTTCCTTTTCCTTTCTTTTCCTTTTCTTTTCTTCTATTTTTATTTATATCAGGAATTCTGCCTCCACAAATATGTTCATCTGCCTTGAGAGCTCCTTTTAATAAAGCCCATCTTTCTGTTGTAAAGCAGTACCACAGTCATCTCTACACAATGTAAAATAACAGTTTGGTTTTGTCTGATATGAAGTTGCAGCTCTCTATCTTCACTGGATGCTCTCTTTAGTTCATCTCTGAAATTATCATCTACACTTAGTCATTTGAGGATTTTTAATCATCTTTACTAATTCCAAAAGTTACATTGGAGCCTCCTTTAAGGGACAAAGGTCTCCAAGCCTCTCTCTAGTGCAGACTCACAAGAAGTTTCAGTAACAAGCCCTGCAGCTCCTGGAGAAGAGCTATCTGACAATGCCTAGTTCAGACTTGTGTGGCAGTATGCCCTGGCACAGCCACTGCACAGGCTGTTTGTAAGGCACTTGCTTGGGTGTCTGTGGCAGGAGGCAAAGCCCATCAGATATTATGTGGTTTCTTTCTCTAGAGTTACAGGCAAAGCCAACAGATTTCCTTTTGCCTCCCCTCCACCTCAGTGAAGAAGGTTTTACAGTATGTGTTGAAGACAATTTGGTGCCTAAGAATGATTTCCACCACCAGGAGTTGCCAGGCTGTAGGTGAGTGAATAGCAGCCCTCTGCCAATTTCCCCTCTATCATAAGAAATCACCGCTTGTTTACTTGACAGAGCTACAAGTGTAAACAGCTGTACGTTTCGGTGCATACAAGATGTTACAAGTGTAAAACAGCAGCCATGCATATTATGTGTTTCAGGGCTCTACAGGTTCACTACCACTTTCCATCAGAATACGGAGACTGTAATGCGATTTGCAGGGAGAGAGAGACGACTTTGCTCAGCTGAAATATGGTGAGTGCATGCAGGCAGGGAAGAGGCATTCTGCTGGGTTTTCCAGTGATCGTGCTGCTCCAGAGCCAGGGACTTAGCTGGCGGTCAACAGCGACGTTACTGTCACAGTGTCACCTGTCAAATTGTCTCTGCAGGAATAATGGTGACTGGCTGCCCTGGTGATTAGTGCATGGTTAAAATCCAGTGGATGCAGGCAAACAGAGTCTGAGCTCGCAGTCAGGTTTACCCCCTATGTAACAGCACTTAGTTCAGGGAAATCACTCCTGATTGGCAGCACAGACTAAAGAATCTGTCTGAAGGTGTGGAAATGAAATGTTGCAGTGCAAAACTGTTGAAATACCAACTTTTCTTTTTTCCAGGTGAATTTTTTCCCCCAGTTGTTCCTGAATAAGAACAATATACATTGAATAGATACAAGATGCTCCTGAGTGATTAAGGCTCTGTTAAGCCTAAGCAGAGCAAATAAAAAGAAAAAAAAGTACTCACTGACATAGCAAGGTTTTGATTTTTAAGGGTTGTCCTAATGGTAAGCAGAATTGGTAGCACGTCTAGAGGGAACTAAGTGAGGAGAAGGGGTCATTTGGAATATCTGATTAAGTGCATATGTGCTGCTGAGAAGCAAGATTCAGAAAAAGGTATTTTCTGTTCCATAATAATTTTAGGCAAAAATATAAGCAATCCCAGCAAAGTCTACAACAAAAACTCCAGTAAATTAGTGCAGTGCTGATGAAATATCTCTATACTTTTAATTAGAACAAGAGAAAATAAGAGGTGTCCATCAAGACCAGGACCTTGCCTCTGGGGGTGTTCGGTAATAGATGCTTTGAAATCAATGCCTAAAGCCAGTGATCTTTTTCTCATTGTGCCCACGTCTCTTTTGACACTCAGCAAATTACTTCTTCACCTGGTGATTACAACAAGACCTGTCCATCAAAAATTCACCTTCATGAAACTCTTTCATATCTTTTCACCCTGCTTTCAAAATGGGTGTTGAATCACAAGAACAGTGGAGATCAGTTCATTTCCACCAATTTCAGTGGAGCATCACCAGCAAAATGTCTGTCTCGGCTCTTATGAAATCCCAGTCACAAATCTTTGCAGGAAAAAAACCTAGACAGAATCACAGAAACCCATAATGAGCCTGTAAAGGTCCCCCTGTCTGTGAAGTCTCATCTTTGCAAATGTTAAATGTTGCATTATGGCAATTAAAACACAAGCAAAAAGCAAACAGATGCCTCACCTTCTTACTTTCACTGTGTGTATCTTCACACCATACAGAAGCGTTCAGAACTCTTCTGCACCTTTCTATCATTTTCCAAAACTATTTCCTCTATTTCCTGCTCCTTTGCACAATTTTCACCTCTGTAATGACATTCTGGGTGATCCACCACTGCACTTCTAAACCTCACCTTGCTTCTTTCTGACCAACTCCTGTTAATCATACCCAATCTAATAATAGCAGTGTTAATAACACCTTCTGATACAATATCCTCCTCCACAGGCCTTCTATGTTCTTCGGATGGCTAATGTCTTGTTAAAACTTTTTTTACTTATTAATTTTGTCTGTGACAGAGCTTGATTAGCTTCTAAATTACCCTGTTCCTATTTTTAGTGCACTATGCCCCTACCCTTCACACACAGTTTAATCCCAAAGTATTAATTCGTCTCTATATAATGCTGACTTGTCTTTCTCCAGGTATCCTAAATCTTCCTGTTTTCGTTTGAGGTCCATCTACCTTTGTTTTAACTCTTATTACCTTTCTCATTACTTTTACTGCTCTCTGTTCTCCATTGACGGGCACAATTGCTTTGCAACAGCCACTGGTAGTGCTGGAGAGGTGAAGGGTCAGGTTCACTCTTTGAAAGAACTCACGTCCCGCTTAAATTAGCAATTGCAATAATGCACCGAGTCAAGAGAGGGAGGGAGTGGGGATTTTTATGTCTCTAATCACTTCGGGGTAAGTTGTGAACTCAGCTTTCTGAAGAAGTGAGAGTCAGAGGACGCATCTCTGCTACCACTTCACCTTGTATTGTGACTTGTTAGACATGTTGCTCTGAAAGCGGGAGGTGGGACAGAGCAGTCAGTCAGAGGGACTTAGTGACAACCATTTAGCTAAATGGTTCCATAGTGGGGAATTGTCTGTAAATGCAAACCTCTGCTTGAAGTTTGCTTGTCATGCAGTAGTTACAACTACAAAAAGCAATCAGGACCTTCAATATGTTGCAGAGCACCATACTGATAGAACTTTCACTTTACAGAGTGACCACTGCCTGCTCAAGCCTACGCCAGACTAATTTGTCTCTTCCAGTGGATTTCATGCAGTAATATTTGTACAAGTTTAATGATAAAATATTAATATTGTGGCTATTTAAATAGAATTGACTGACACTGAATGAAAAAGGAGTAAGAGGTAGGGAAAAAAGAACAGGAAAATGAAAACAAAAATGAAGATCAAGGCAGAAGACACACAGTAGAAGACCTGGGATAGTCTTAGTTTCCTTTCTGGCCCTTACATCTCACAGATGTTAATGGAAAACTGTGAAGTTCTTAGATGGATGTGACGTCAGTATTTGAGGCAGCACTGGTAGTGTGCCTGGAAAGTACCAGTGTTTGGTAGAGCTTTAGTGGAAGTCCAGCCACTTGGCCTATGCTGCCAACTTCCTTCCGTCTCCAGAAACCTTCAAATAAGATTCTTCAGGACACCAAATTTAGGTTCATTCCTTTAAGAAATTTATCATACGTCAAACTGAGCTACTTTTGAAATTTAGTGTAGTATGAATATTTTAATTTTTAAGTCCTGCTAGTACAGCTGAGGGATGATCTGCAGTCTCTACAAGTCCTGCCAAGTCACAACAAAACCATCACCAAATGCTTCCTCTGGTTTAAAACACTTCAGAAGATAAGTCTACTCATTTTAGACTGTTTTGTCTGGTGCTGAATGAACAAAGTTTCCCTGCTTCAAACACATACTTTACTAGAAAAAACCGAAAATGTATCAGAGCTGTAATATGTCAGACACAGGACTTAAATGTAAAATGTTGATGTGGGCACCTACTAAAAAAAATATAAGACGAGTTCCACAGAAGGAAGTATTGGAGATCTGTTTTTATCTCACCCCTTCAGAAACAGTTGGGGAAGAGATGGGATAAAGAAAGAAAATTAAACTACTGAGCACAGAAAGCAAATGTCTCAGGCTGAGAGCTCTTGGACTTTAATGTTGGATCTTAGGAGCCTACCTGCATGGTTCCTATCCTGGTTATGTTTACAGCAGCTCTCCCAAGTCCATGCATATTGCTGAAGCAGTGGCAGCATATGCCCATATGACGCATGATTCACTGTGGCAGGAGGCATCTGACTGGTCATGAGCAATCCTTCACACTTCATTCCTTTCTGCATGGCAGCTGCTCTTCACGTCCAGTAGACCTCATTTCACCTTCAAAGATGGTGTCTGATGCACAACAGCTATCAAATGTCTCTAAATAACAGCATTCTTAGGAATATACATTGCAATGAATCCAACCATGCTAAGACTTTGCTATGTATTCCCCATCCCTTCTACAATGTCAGGGTAAGAAAAGGGACAACTCTTTTCTTTCCAGGGTGTCACCCCTTTTTCATTATTGGAGAGCATAGCAAATAGCAGCCTGTTTGTCTCTATTTAACCACAGCAACCCAGAACAGAGGTGTTAAATATCTTACCACCAGTAACCTGGTGCCATGGAAAATGAATGAGACTGTCCTCAAGTGCTGAGTCAAAACAATCAAGACAAACTTGACTAGCCACCTCTTCTCTCCATGTCACTAATGCCATTCTCTAGTATGATTGTCTATTTGGGCGGGCCTTAATTCTTGTTTAACCATGTGAAATAATACAGATTTTAAAATTTGGGGTAAAATATACTAAAATGCTTTCATCCTCCATCCCAACACTGCATCTGCTGCATCGGTCATTTGCATTAATGATATTGTATTCAGTAAAAGTCTTTATTGAATACGCTGGCGGAATGTACTCATTCCAGGTATATCAAAGAGAGGGAGTTGATGTCTTGACCTTGGAGCTCCTTGCTGGAATTTAACTCCAGAATGGGGAAGGAAGGCAGTAAGATCCTCTCCTAAGAGGTACATAATCAGTATCCAAAACGAGTCTCCTGTAGACATTTTGCTTAACAACAAATTTAATGGAAAGGCTCCTTGTAACACAAAGGGAGATGAGCCACACATTCTACAGCTTTGATAATCAAATCATTATTTTTGTAGCCTTAAGGGATATCTGCTTACAGCAGAATTCAACATATAGTTTAATTTACTTATCTGATCTTCCTCTGCACATGAATAGCTTCTATTTCCTGCCCTATTTCAAATTTTCTTACATAATTCAAATGGCATCACCAAGTGTGTATGTGTGTTTTCGCACTGATCATACTGACAACTGACTAAAAGAAGGGTTTATTTCCCTATTCTTCTTGTCTCTTCCCCATCCCCAGTTATCCAGGCTTAGCTCAAAAGGATTTATTTTTGATGTTTTTGATTATTCTGTGCCAGTGTGTTATTATTAGTGTTTTAAATTCTAACCTCTGATCCCTTTCATCTTTTCTATTGTTGTGCTTTTACTAATCCCTAGGTCTTATAAAGTGCTTCTCATCTCTACGTCTCAAAACAAAGGAGGCTGGAAACACTATCTTTACTTGACATGCTGGGGGACTGTGGAACACAGAAGTGAAGGGTCAAATGCAAAAATAACCCAGTCAAACCAGTGTTCAAACAAATACCTGTTTTTCCTAAGAATCTTCCCAATTGAGACTGCTCTATTGCTTTCCTTACAGAATTTGAACAAAAACATCATAACTATTAGAATTATAACAAAAACCTCTCCCTTTCTCTCATTTATTGGTTCTAACTCCTTTATTCCCCACCCTCCCTTTTTCTTCTATTCCATACTTTTCAACATAAGTACACGGTTTAACAACTTTTAAGAATATACTAATGCAAAATAACGTTTCTCATCCAATTAGTGCTTTTCATTATTAGTGGTTTTGCAAGGGCATGTATGTTTAACATGCATGGACAGCCCTGATAGCTAATGTCTGATGCTCCAGAGAATCAGATTTTCTGCTGTTCCTGGGTTTGGAATGTAAAGAAATTGCACAAAATGAATCCCAAACATAAATGTGGTTAAGTGTGATAGCATAGGTGACAACAACTTGATAATGTAGAGCCCATAATGAGACACACATATATATGGTCTTATCACCCCAAACAGCTCTACCTTGCTGATTCAGGAAAAAAAAAAACCCACATCAACAACAAGTAAAAAAACTTTTCGACCATCTCAGCGCTCTCTTGCTCATTACACCGACCTGTCAGAAATGACAACTTGGCCGAGCCCAGTTATTCCATGCTGACAAGGTGCTGTATATGCTTTTCTGCAATAATGTCAGCTTTAAGGTGCAACGTACTTAAGGAAGCTCATTTCTGTGATTTGGCAAAAAAAGTCATTTGCCCTGTTGATGGGGTGAGCAGTACTTTAGTCTCCTTTAAATTAGGAGACACTTTTGTGAAGATTGTTATTGGAAAGTAGCTTAAGAGAGTGGAACTTTTTTTGTGTTGATTGTTTACTGAACAACTGTCTGATGATTTCCTTGTGGTGTCTGAATCAGCAACAATATTACCCCTAATATTTGACTTATTTCAGAAATATCTTAAATGAAACCAAAAAAAAAACGCATTCAGGGACATGTCCTCGTGATTGACTATAAATAACAAGATATAATGTAAATTTGACAATCTAAAGGACAATGGTGCAATAAATGTACATTATAATACCAGAAGGACCAATGAAAGCAAAACCCCAGTTCCACTTGAAGAACTGCGATTACAGAATTTTAGGGAAAATGAATTGTGTTAGGACAGAACCCCTTGAAACCTGAAAGGGGAAAACATCATGTTTTGAGGAGGTATAATGGGAGGTGGAAAGGAGGACTTAGTGTTTCTAAGCCTTAACATTGGTTATGCACAAAAGCAAGGCACTTCTGTCTAAAGCCAACTGAGCACTGTTAAGGCAGTCAGACAGTGTGATCCCAACATTAGTGGAGTAGAGGAACTTTACTTTCTGCAAAGAAAACTCTCTTTTAGGTGTACCAACGGTCCCTGGAGGTTCTGTCTAGTGATCTCAAGAGCAGAACCACAAAGATTATAAAGGGAGTGGAACATCTCCCTGATGAGGAAAGGCTGAGGGAACTGGGTCTCTTGAGCTGGGAAAAAAGGAGACTGAGGGGTGATGTCATCAGTCTTCATAGATATGGAAAGTGTGCGTGTTAGGAGGATGGAGCCAGGCTCTGTTCAGTGATATCCAACAATAGGACAAGGGGCAATGGGTGTAAGCTGGAATATAGGAGGTTCTATATCAATATGAGAAGGAACTTCTTCACAGTGAGAGTGACACAGCATTGGAAGGGGCTGCCCAGAGGGGTTGTGGAGTCTCCTTATCTGGAGATATTTTAAACCCATCTAGATATATGATCCTTACGCTGGGGTCTTTGTGCCAGCCCACTGACATGGAACTTTGCCTCAGGCTCTCACCACACTTTCAGGTCGTTGGGGAAAGATGGGACGGAGGGGACGAAGAGGCTTGCTATGGCCCTGCTTCCCCTGTCCAAGAGAGTAGTGGGGTAGCGGCGCAGCCGCCCTGGGCCCATGTACTTCCTTGGGTAGGCAGCCCGAGAGAACGGTCCCTGACCCAGCCCAGCCCTGGCTCTGAGACAGTCCCAGCCCCAGCTCCAGTCTGGCCTAGCCACGCCCAGCCCTGGCCTGGTCCTGGCTCTGGCTTGGTCACAGCTCCGACCCAGCTCAGCTCCAAGCTCTCACTGTGGACTGGAGAAGCAAGAACTTAGAACCAGTCTTCCCTCTCAAGGAGAAACTATTCAGAGAACCATGGTGAGTTGAAGGTTAAGGATTCTCTTCCTTTCCTCTGTAGCTGAGGTGAGAGGAGAGGGAGAGAGACAGGAGGAGAATGGAACCCTCTCGGCCAGGTTAGTGGTGTGGGCAAGGCCTCTGTTGATGCTGGCCATGGGATCAGTTGCCATCTTGGGCTTTTCACATGGGTGGGGTCATGTGGCTGGTCATCACCATCTTTTTGCCACTGATCAGCAGAAAGAGAGACTGCTTGTCATTTCTGCCACTAAGAAAAGCTGGGGATGCTTGAGTGTTGGGGAGAGAAAGAGACTTAGGAGAAGCACCTGAGAATTCCTTCGTGCTTAGCTGAACTGTCTGTTCTGAAGGAAGCAGAAGGACTGAAGAATCTTTAGACCTTGGGCAAGCAGGAGAGAGACTGGGTTATTTTTGAAAGCATGTCTCCTGCACTGAGGAATGCAGTTCCAAGTGCTGAGGAGCCAGGCCTGTCCAATCAGCGTTTTGCTGGAGAAACTATGCTGAAGAAGAGTTCGCTAGTCTGGATGCCGAGGGTCCAGTGTCTGCAGAAGAGAGTGGTGACACAGGAGGGCCTGGAGGGTTTCTCCAAATGAATAGAAGAAAGGGTGGTTGTACCCCTCTGTGCCTGAGTGACATGTTCTTTCCCCAGGTCTCTAATGTAAAAAACCCAAGGACCGATATGATAGTAATCTCACATTGTATTTTTCTCAGAATACATGATGACGTATGTGACAGGGTTTGTAGTTTGTGTGCACTAACTTGCTTAACTTAACACAGAAATTCTCATAGAATCAGTAGAGATTGGAAGAGAGCTCAAAAGATCATCTAGTCCAATCCTCCTGCCACAGCAGGATCACCTAGACCAAGTCGCACAGGAGCATATGCAGCTGGGTTTTAAAATTCTCCAGAGAAGGAGATTCCACAACCCCCCTGGGCAGCCTGTTCCAGTGTTCCATCACCCTCACTGTGAATTTCCTTCTGATACTTATATGGAACCTCGTATGTTCCAGCTTACACCCATTGCTCCTTGTCCCATCACTAGAGGACATTGAGCAGAGCCTAGCTCCATCCTCCTAACATCTACTCTTCACATATTTATAGACATTAATGAGACGACTCCTCAGTCTCAAGGTGGGTCTGTATACAGTTATAGAGTTAATAAACCGTTTTCCATTTTCACTAAGCTATCAATTGTCTAGCAAATTCTATCTGAGATCTCACTGAGACCCAACTGCTTTGTTTTCTTTTCTTTTCTTTTTGATTGTAGTCTTCAACCTACCACACCCCCATCACATTGTAAATATACCTACCCAGGAACAGACCCAGGTAGGTATTACTCTCCTGCATAGTATATAAAGGAGTCGGATAGCGTAGGATACTCATAACTATATTTCTAATGGACAAATTGTGGATTAGGATGAAGCACTGCCTGAAGTCATATCTCCCTCTTCTGGCAAGGCTACCTCTTGATAAAATGTGCTAATCTTTCAGTAAAGATTTTCAAGGTTTGAACTTTCAGAGTAAAAGGTCATAGGTTTGATGCATGGTATGGTCCTGTTGTATAGGCTAACATCCTCTTCCTTCATCCTGAACACAGAAAGCATCATTTGAACAGTGAACTCTCAACAAAAAGGAACAATGTGCCTCACAACTATGAGACAAAGCAAATTGAAATGAAAGTGAAGAGTGGAAGTAACAAGGGATGAGAGAAGAGGAGGCTGAGAGGAGACTTTATTGCTCACTACAACTACCTCAAAGCAGGTTGCAGTGTGGCTGGTGCTTCTCCCAAATTACTAGTGATAGGACGAGGGAAAATGGCCTCAATTTGTGTCAGGGGAGGTTTAAATTCGATCTTAGGAAGAAGTTAATTAGAGTAGTTGGGCACAGGAGCATGCTTCCCAGGGAGGTTGTGGAGTCCACATCTCTGAAGGAGTTTAAAAACCAAGTAGCTAGAGCACTTGAGGCTATAGTCTAGGGCTTAGAGAGATGTTGGAATACGAGCTGGACTTGATGATCCTGGAGTTCCTTTCCAGCCATGATGATTCTATTAATCTATGATTTGACTGTTCAATTTGAGAGACCTGTCCATTACTTTAGGATTGTAGTTAGTACTTCATCTCTCAATGGCTAAACTTTTGCTCATTACTGTTAACAAATACTGCAAAATGTTTTAACAAATGCACAGAAAGGATGTGCTAATGAGGTATTTACAAACTTTTTGAATTAACTATCTACATAGGAAATTTGTCAACTAACAGTTTTGAGTTACTGGAATTTATTAAGTATTGATTGAAATGTAGAAATGAACCCATGAGGGTTTTTTTCTATCATTTTTTACTTTTATTTTCAATCAGAGTAAACCTGCAATTAAATAAATAACTAAAAATAAAATACTCAGCCAACTGTCAGTGCATAAAGACACTTCTCACTGGAATTAGATACATCTGCTCCTTTATTTTGAATGTCATTTTATTGGGGCACGATTGGTTTCTCAGTCTTCAGATACCATTGGGACAAAAAAAAATGAAGCACTCTTCCCATACATTTCTGTTTCTCACATGCACACAACTATGCCAAGATGAGTTCACAATGGCTGTAATATGCAACTGTTACAGTCAGAAGATGTTTTAAGCAGACAAACTATAGACTAGACCTTCAAAACTTCTTCTCATTGTTTCCCATGAAGGGGGAGGAGATGCTAGGATAACAAAGATGTTAACAATTTGTCAGAGTATGTCCTGTGCTGACAAGTTAACTTTACTTCAGTAGTATCCAAGCCATCAACAGACATGTTAGAATAATAACAAAGGATGCCTGTAGTAGTCAAAAATATTTAGGATGGGAGGGAAAAGTACAAAACCACAAAAGCAAAACCAAGAAACAAGCCAACTCACAAATAGAGCACTGAAGTTGACAGGTTTATTCAGAGTGAAGATAGGTCATAGAAGCAGCTGAGTTGTAAGACACATTTTAATGCCTAAAGCTTTAAGTGTAAAATTGTCTCAGCTTTCATTTGTACTCCTAATTGGCAATAGAAAGGAAGAACAGAACCTTAGGCACCTAAAGACTAATCAACTACCATATGAATGTAACTATTTTTCTGGATTGCTATCAGACACTGAAATCTGTTTGGCAAATTGCTGTCTCAACTGTAATACATGAACTCACTTTGGATATCATAATGAAGGAACTCCCACACGTTGAAATGTGGCCTGTGGAAGACGACCATGCTGCAAGGAGCAGATGTCTAAACATTATCCTTCCTGCATCTCCATGTAGGCTCTGTCATGTCAGAGAGAGTACTTACTCACACAAACAGTCTCAACCCCCTGTGGTGGGACATTTCTGTGGATCAAAGTCAATGGGTTTTGTAATGTACATCATATTCTAGCAAAGAGGAATCTGACTGAGGCAGCAATTTAAAGCCCAGTTGATGTTGGTGTGGAGATGCACACTGATAGCATAGACATGGAGGTACTCATGCAAGCAAGTGAACTGCAGAACAAGCGACACAAGCTGGCCCATGTACAGAAAAGATCTCCCTTGCTGTTAAGGTTACTCATCCTTCACCCAGCACATTATCCCAGTCTTGTTTTCCTTTCTCCCATAACCTTTTCCAAATAACTCCTTAACATTTCTGCCTGTATTATCTCTTACACTAAGAAAGACAGTCCCTAAAAACACCTGAAAATATCCTTGCTTTGCTTTTCGCAGAACTCCGTCAGTTCTCTACTGCTAATCGCACAAAACACCCACTGAGGTTCAGAAGGCAGAGACTGCATTTTGTTGCCTGTTTGGAGATACTAACAGCCTTGTTTGCCACACTCTGTCTGGATCCAGTCTGGATTTACATTCTCCTTAGCTGTCTGGGACAGGGCTGATGGTAGTTTGTTGAGAGAGAACCTCACACTGCCAAGGGCTGGTGTGCAATTATGGATCAAGTTACTATGGTAATAGTGACAACAATAGCAATGGTTGAAGATCTGTTCAAGAAACCACCATTCAGTCCTCCAGTGAGCCAGGCAGCAGTCCCAGCTGTTCGTCTGACATTCACTGCTTCCCCCTGAATTGGCAGCTGCTCAGAAGAATGAGGGAGCTGAAATGCTGCAGTGCATGGCAACAGGGAAACCCTAGCATTGGGGAAGGTCTTGCAGCAGTAGTGCCCTGTGAGAAATATTGCTAGTGAAGGGAAATGGGAACAAAACACCATCTGCCTATCCCACACTGGATGTAAAGAGGGACATCAATTGTTTTGTTTGGAAACCAGTTTACCTGGAGTGGAGTAAGCATGGTTGAGTGAGATATCTCACCCCCACCCCACCCCTTAATGCACTTGAATGGCCTCTGAGTAATGACATGCAGTTGCAACCACTCTGCAATTCATTCACCCACCCATCTGACCCACAGTGACTGAATTCAGCCCCAGCATTAGCTCTGATACATGGCTTTGTAAATGTAAGTCAGTCTAGGCTCCGCAGCTGGGACAGAAATCCTGCATGTTTAGCAGGTGAAAAGACCCTGGGCCTGACACTGGTTTGAGACATCCAGGACTCTACTTAGTAAGATGTATTTAATAAGACAACTGGACATTTCTCCCCTCTTCTAAAAAAAAAAAAAGAGAAGAAAAGAAAAAAAATATCCCATAATGTTCGTGACTAATTAAATTCTCACTCTAGTCATGATTAATGTAACAAATAATTACAGCTTAGATCTAATATAGATACAACTAATTGTTCTGCCCACAGTGCATCGTGACTAACAATTAAACAGAGCTTCCAAAGCAACCGAGAGCAGATCTTAAGCTAACCTTTTGCCTTGTTGTGCTTTTGCTGCTGAAGGAATATACATGCCTACAGCTTTTGTATTCCCATTCACATCACTGGCAGTGACAGATTCTTCTCTTATTAGATGTTAGACAAGCTTATTCCTTTTAACTTCATGTGTTCCCACTTTGTGAGACTGTAGGGCAAATAAAAAAATAGAGAGACACAGAAAAGAAAAAGACTGCATCACCTCCAGGTCCCTCGAGAGATTCCAGCCTAGAAAGCTCTTTATCTCTGTAGCTGAATCAGTGCAGCTGGTTTGAAGGTTTTGAGTTGACTCCAAACTGGCAGCTAAAGACAAGGTATTTTTTTCTTCCCCACCCCCAGTATGTTTCTTTTTGCCATTTTAATTGAAGAAAGGTACTTTGGGAAACTTACCTTCTGTCTATTCCGAAGTTAACTGCTGTAGAAGTGTGGACTTTGTAGATCACAGAAGGAACACATAGGATTTACTCAGTACCACATGAATATCTTTTTGATCCTCATATATGGAGTCTGATTCTACACCAAACAGCTCTGATGGGCTCTGTAAATAACAGCTGTGCAGTGTGGGGAAAATAAAGGAAAAGGTAAAAATCCTGTAAGGAAAAGGTGGTTCAACCACCTAAATCTTAACACCTAAACCCGGTGGCTAAGTTATCAGTAGGCCTAATATGGCCAGGACTTCACTGAATTTTGTTCTTGTATTTCAGGAAAGTAGTTGAAATTATCTTCCCATCTGGGTGAAGCTTCCATCTCCTCCTTGAATATCACCCTTTGAATATGGGTGACTCACTTAATAATGTAAGTAGTGATTTGGGTGAGTTTTTTTTAAATTTTATTCTTCTCTGTGTGTCACACTTTTGAAAGCTATGAGTAACTGAGACAAAGAACTGCATTACCTCCCTACAATACAGTAACAGTGATGACAAGATGCTAGCAGAAATAAAGCTAGAAATGACTTTAAAAGCCACAAAATATATGAACAGAAGATAATGAGGTATGTGTTGTCACTTAAATAGCGATGAGTGTTGTATGAGAAGTAAAGTGGGAGAGGTAAGACACTAAATCAGTTCAGTGACCTTTCTAGTCCTCAGATGTAGACACAATTTTTAGGAATCTCATGCCATGTTGAATATTTGCTAAATTTAAAGTGAAAAATGCTGATAACCCAAACCAACCAAGAATAAAAAGCCATGTAATAGGAATTTACTAGCCAAACCAAGTTGTGACAAATCCTCTTAGGAAAGTCTGTCTATAGAAATACACCTGATCTGTACCCTGAGAAAACAAAGTGGTAGCTCCTACACAGTGTTGCTCCACTGGCTTAATAAAAATCTTGCTGATGTAACCCCATTACCAAGGGGTTTTTTTCAGTTTAGAATAATTATAAAGCTTTTTTTCTTTTTTACTTGTCTGCAGGAAAAGAGACAATTACTTTTCTCAAACATATTAATTACTGAAAATGATTTGTTCATTCCTGGTGAAAAAAAAAAAGAACTGAATCCTTCAGTGTGCAAATCTCTCACTGACTTCCAAGGGGCCATCTGGGTCAAATTTGTCTTTAAGTAACAAAATTACTTCCAATTTTAAGCTTTCCCTTCTACCTCTCAGGGTTCATTTGAAGGTGTGCACTGATGCATTGCAGTTTTGTAGCAAACTCTTAGGCACTCTCGGTGGCACCGGAGTAATATCCTCCGTGGAAACTTACTGAAAGGATTGCTACTTGAAGGATGGCCGTGAGGCTTTGGAAGTAGGTTTTATGAAGTTGATGAACATTCACTGAGGATTAGGCTGTACTCATCAAACGATCTCACTTTTTCTTCAAATTAAAGACAGTGTTGCTGTTTCATCTCTTCCAAATCTAAGTGTTCACGGCAAAAAACCTGTTATAAATGTGTTTCCCTCATCAGCTGTGCTGGTCAACAAACCTTATTTCATTTGTGCTTTCAGATTATTTTCTAAACCTTTATGCCAACCAGCATATTCCTTTTTATAAGAATCTTGAAATAAATTAGTGGTTAATGTTGGTGTTTCCTGAGGAGTCTCTCATGCAATGGAATTGATCAAGTCAACAGAAAAAGAAAGGGCTGGCTTTCCCATTTTGATGCAGAATGCCCGTACCAGCTCTGCAGGTGATTTTTATATGATTATTCTTTGCCAGTTCATAGGAATGGTCTCTCCCTATCCTTTTCCTGGCAGATAGTGAAGAAATTCCAGTGAGCACAAATCAGCCTTCCTCCAAAACTCACTGAAACAAAGCCAGCTACTAAAACATAACTTTTTGATCCCGCAGACTCTTATTTTTACGATAAATCTCAGCCTCCATGGAAAGTTTCAGCTTAGTCATTATGTGAATGAACTGAACTAGAGTAAGCAGACTGTCAGATCTCCTACTCTTTGCCTACTATCCACAATGATTTGTATTGCAAATGAGATACTATGACTTAGGGCACAAATCAAAATTACTGCTGAAGCAGTGCCTCAGGGTATGTAAGCTCTGTAACTGTTTTACCCTGTCTTTAAAGACAAAAAAAAAACCTAGTGTGGATTGAGCTTTGGAGCACCTAAAATTTCTGCAAATGCCCTTTGATGTACCCATTCTTTACGGTTTGTTTCCTATGGACAGAAAAGATTCCAGGAACATGAAAATGGGCATGACTTTGTAGACAGCTGTAAGATAGATATGGAAGATGAACTTGTTTCTACATACTAGAATGTGACTGACATTTTCTCTGGTCACTTATTTGCAGCAAGTCAATGCTTACAGCAAATCTTCTCAACAGGATCTGGCACAAGCTGCCTGTGGGTCTCAAATACATCATCAAGCAGAATCCACGGCTGTAGTATGCTGTCTGCAAGAGATTCTCTCAATCAGCATTAGCCATGCATAGCTTCTTCTCCTCAAAAGAGTTATGACCTCCAAGCAAGAAATACCCTGTGCTCCATTTATTTGAGTTCTCTTAGCTAATAATGGAGAATGTAGTGATCCATAGCCTTCAGAATGGACATAGAAAAACAAGCCAAAGAATTTTGGCCTAAAATTCAGACATTTATTTTTGCAGGGCATAAGGAATCTAAGGCACCTTTCATTTAAATCAAAGAAACACTTCATTTGACTTTGGTGTGAATTGGAGAACATGTTTAGTACCAGGGAAAGCTCTGATTTCAGACTTTCCAGTGTAAAGGATAAGATATTTAGGGTTTAACAATGTGAGCAGACATTGTAAACGACTCAGAGAACAGGATTTGGCTGATTTGATTTCTCAAAAGCTGATATATCATAATTTCTGCGTGGTCCAAATGTGAGTTTTTTCACTTCACTTCAGACATCTGTGAAATGAAATTAATAATCGTCTTAGGATCCTTTTGTATCACATGGAGAAAAACTGGTACTTTTAAAGACCTATGTGTTGAATTAATTAAGCACTAGAAGTATCTGTTTGAACTCATTGATATTAAAACTACTCTAGATAATGAGTTTAGTGTGTATATATATATGCCTTTAGTGTGGTGACTGCTACTCTATGATGTATCTTAAAGCACATATTATGGCAGTACTAACGGAGTGAAGCTAAGCATCATCTTAAGATGGAAAGTTAGGTCATCAAAGCAATAACAGTAGAAAAGCAAGAAGTGTCCACATATGTGCTCATATGGTTCTTATTGAGGCATTTCAGGGTATTACCACTTACGATTATGAAAAATTAAATGTTCTCTAATTTTATAAATTGCTTCAGAAAAACTACAAGGAATTTTCCCCCTTATGTTAGAAAAACACCTTTGCCACAATATGTTTCTTTTACCTAACTAATCCATTCACTCTGAGTTTTCTGAATAACTGTTCTTTTTTTGCTTCCTGTCCCCAAACTTTCCAATTTCTCCCCAAGACAGTCAGTGTGTTGCTGTCAGCTACTGCACTATGACTATTTTCTCGAGTAACCACTTGTTAGTGAGATCTTGGTTCAACCACCAATGCCTGTTCCTTTGCTACTAAATCAGTAAAGAGTGTCAATCTCTGACAGTCAGGATACTTTCGTGTTATGGAAAATTAGCATTTTGACGCTGAAGTGAAAAACAGAAACTCACTCCCCACAGGCATCTAGTCATCATAAGGGTGCTTGATTACTTCCAGGAATGAAACTTTGGAGGCAAGTAGGATCTAATAAATTTTACAGGGCATTACACTAGTTACACTTTTTGACTTATTCATGAAGTGCAAGTCCTAGCTTCCTAAATTTGAATTTTCATATGCCAAAGGTAAATATAATGAGGTCCTTCTGAAAAGAATGTTCACTTCAAAATTATCTTTCTCAAATGATACATATTCAAATGACTTTTATTTAAAGTTCACAGTGTTGATATTTGGTGTTGCTGCTAATTAGAAGCTTTTGTGCTCTTCTCTTGCCAAGTATTCAATCTTTGCTAGGTAAAAAACTGGCTGAATAGCACGACTCAAAGAGTAATGGTGAATGGAATTAGATTCGATTGGTGGTAATCACGGGTGGAGTTCTCCAGTGCCAGTTCCATTTCATATTTTTATCAAAAAATCTGGAGGAAGGGAACATCAAATGCACACTCATAAAGTTTGCAGATGAGAGTAATTCAGGCAGGTATGTTAATCTGCTTGAAGATAAGGAGGTTCTATTAGACGACGTTTAACAAAGCCGTGTGCTGGGTCCTGCACTTGGCTAACAACAACCCCCTGCAATGTCACAGGCTTGTGGGACGTTGCATCATGGAGAAGTACCCTGGGAGTTATGAGTGACAATTGTCTGAGTATAAGCCAGAAGCATGATGAGGTGGACAAGAAAGTCAATAGAATCCTGGCTTGTATCAGCAACAGTGTGGCCAGGACGTGTAAAGAAGTAGTCACCTGCCTGTATATGGCAATGGTAGGGCCACACTTTGAAGACTTGGTTTAGGTTTTGGTCCCTCAGTCCAAGAAGGACATTGAATTTCTGAAGCTGGGTCCACAGAAGAGAAATGATGCTGGTGAACATCATCACCACTTGTGGTGAGCACAAATTCTATAAGGAACATCTGAAAGAATGGAGTTGTTCAGAGTGGAGCAGCAAAGTAGTCTGAAGAGAGGCTTTCTAGTTCTCTACAGCTACATGTAAGGAGACTGTAGTGGTTGTTGGTTTCTTCTCCCAAGTAACAAGACAAGAAGAAACAGCCTCAGGTTGTGTCAAAAGGGTTTAGGTTAGAGATTAGGAAAGATTTCTTCATCAAAGAATTGTCAACTCCTGAACTGGGCTGTGGAGTCACTATCTCTGGACTTAAGAAGATGTTACACTTAGGAACATGATTTAATAGTGGGTTTAGCAGTGTTAATGTTCTTAAAAGGTCTTTTTCAGCCTAAATGATTCAGATTCTATGATTTTTGAATGAATTTCTGATCTCTGTTTCCTTAAAATTTGTAGAGATATAGAGACGTTTGAATTCGACCTAAATGGTAGGGTTGTCTGTTTTCCAGTTAGTTAGTCAGATTCTCTAGGTGTCATTTCAGGCTCTGTCATCCACAACCTTTTTGTTTATTAGCCAAGTCTTTTAATCTGATATAAGGAGTGGCCACAAACATTGGCTATAGACAATGTCTTTTCTCAAACTTAGGAGTTTGATCAGTTACACAAGATAGAATTAACAGAATTTATGTTTGACTTTTAATAGCTGGATTCCAATCTCAGTTTGCCTTCTACTATCGTTGTTCGGATAGTAAGAGACAGCTGCTTGAAAATGGTGATTCTTCTGTTCTCTATTTATGTCCAACATAGGAAGGCTGAAGGAATTATTGAACATGCTTAGAAGTCTAAACTGACTGTATGCAAGGATTAGAGGATTATCTGAAATTAGATTTTAAATAGTTAAAAATATATGGGATTAATATCTACCTCACTGTCACAGCACATATTTCTATTCAGAAGCTGAGTGATGTAGTTATCCCTGAAAACGTAGACCTCATATATTCCTAGGTTTTAAAGAGTTAAGAACACTAAAGGTGAAAAAAATATTAGCTAGGTCAATTGCGTCCCTCTTTTCTGAGAGGCATTTTAAATGTTTATGAAATAAACATCAATTTTCTTGATTATTATCCATTAATAATTGATAAGAGCAGAGCCATGGAATCACAGAATATCTTTGGCTGAAAGAGACCTTTAAGATAATGAAGTCAAACCTTTGACCCAGCACTGCCAAGTCACCCCTAAACCATTTCACTCAGCACTATGTCTATGTGCCTTTTAAATATCGTTAGGGATGGTGACTCCACTACTGCCTCGAGCAGCTTTTCCTATGATGTTTTGGTGAGGAAATTTATCCTTTTATATGATTCAGTAATCTGCCATATAAAATATGCTAGGTTTTAAACAAAGGCTATGACAATAATACTGCCTTTCAAATTCTTCTCCCACTCTCCATACTTTCTGCATGTTTTCCAGTTATATATAAGATGTATAACTTCAATCATGTAACAGAAGATCATCCAGGCCAATCCCCTAGATGAAGTTACACAGGAACATGTCCAGGTGAATTTTAAAGTTCTTCAAGAAGGAGAATCCACAATACCCCTGGGCAGCCCATTCCAGTGTTTTGCCACCCTCACTGTGAAGAAGTTCCTTCTTGTATTGATGTGGAACCTCCTGTGTTCCAGCTTACACCCACTGCCCCCTGTCCTACCATTGGATGACACTAAGCAGAGCCTGGCTCCATCTTCCTGACACCCGCTCTTTCCATATTTATAAACATTAATGAGGTCACTCCTCAATCTCTTTTTTTGCTAGCTAAAGAGACCCAGCTCTCAGCCTTTCCTCATCAGGAAAGTGTTCCACTCCACCACCTTAGTGGCTCTGCACTGGACTCTTTCCAGAAATTCTATGACCTTCTTGAACTGAGGGTCCCAGAGATGGAAACAATACTCCAAACATGGTCTTATCAGGATAGAGTAGAGGGGGAGGAGAACCTTTCCTGATCTACTAACCATATCCCTTCTAATCTGCCCCAGGACGCCAAGTCTGATTCTTTCCCCAGTGAAGAAAATGTCTCTCTGTGGTGACTTTTGGTTTTAAGCTTTTTTGGTAATTTTTTTAAAGTGTTCTTTAATACACACCTTTTCAAAATGCATAATATAGGATGTACTAATTATTTATTTGGAAACAAAGAAATAGAATGTAATCATCTAAACGTCTAGTTTCTATGTTACTGTTCTTTTTTTAACAGGCTTACTTTTATCTAGCTAATATATCACCCTTCCTTCTGAAGCCTCAGAGCTTTGGCTCTGTAAATGCCAACAAACTTTGTTATAATCAGAAGCAGTGAAAGACACAGTGGTTACCTCTTTTGCAAATATAATTTAAAAAAATCTTGTGTCTGAGATGTCACCAGGATCCAAGAGTTACACATGAATTTTCTCTCTTACCTTCATAAGAAAATTCAATGACATGCTTTTAAAAAGTAACTCGATTTTGAAATGTTATATCATACATAGAATAAACTTCCATACTTTGTACTTCTCAGGTTGCATTGACAATTACAGGAAAACAACATCTACCTGTGAAAACAGACCTTTGCAGAGAGAGCACTCATCTCTCAACTCACTTTTTTCCCAGGTGATAACATGAAAATCTGAACCACTAATTTTGTCTCCAGCAGCATTTTTGGTCTTGTTCCCTTAACCCTTTACCTTCCTTTTAAAATGTGATACTTTGTGGGGAAGCAGGAGCTGAGTCCTTTGAATTCTTGCCTTATGGTACCAAGTATTTCATGGTAATGCATTGCATGGTAATGAGTAGCATTGCTTGAGAATGGCAGTCACAATGGAATCCACAGAGAACACTTGAAGGAGGTTTGCATGGAGAGAGCACAATTGTTTTTAGTGAGAATAATGGAGAAATAAAGAAGGACGAGGCTGAGGAAAGATTAATGTATTCATCACTTTACAGGAGAAGCTACAGTAGTACAACATATGGCTACTTTGGAAACAGTGTTTCCATCTAAAATTTAAACATTTTGTTAATGGTTTGTTGTTGGAAGAAACAAGAAGGGTAAACATACAGGTAATCAGAAAACATTCTGATCTTGGAGTTTATTTCACGAAATCAGAACCTTTAAATTCAGTATCTAACCAAATAAAGAGACAGAGAGAGAGGAGTAGGAGACAAAAAAAACTCAGAGAAATAGAAATCTGCTTGAAGAGAGGTCCTCTTAAATGTGCTGCTTATTGTTTGAAGTCTAGGGTGAGTGCTGAACAGTGCCTGTGTATGGCCAACAAGAAGCAAACTGGCAATAGTTCTTGATCATTTTTACTGACTTTTAAAATGGATCTGGAGGACATCTGTGCAATTGTTTCAGGTTCAAACAAAGCAGAGTAGGAAGCACAGAAAACACAGGTTATGTCATACTCGGCTTTCTCTTGTTTAAAAGACTCACGAGCACATAGCTCGTGAAAAGCAAACATGATTCTCATTAGATGCATACACAATACAGAAGGAGAAAAAAAAACCCCCACAAATCCTAAGTGTGTCTTATTCATCCAAGGATCTGCTAGCTGGCAAAGGGTCAGAATGCCATGAACCATAGAGTCTGCAGATTTATGAAAAGAAAGGAAAAAAAAAAATGTAGTCTATATTTTTCTGAAAACCTGGTTAGAACATGTTAGAAGACGCTCTAGGGAGTTTTAGCTTGCCTGTCCAGCACCTACAGAACAAATAACAGACATTTTCCCCTGACCTTGTCAGCACTGCAGGTTATTTTAACAAGGCTAAACCTGGAAAGAAACAAATAGTAATTCTCTAACGTATAAAGCACAAGTATGTTAAATTCAACATTAAGAATGCGGGTCTGTTTACTCTGTGCCTGGGAGACTCCAGGAACATCAAAATGGACATGAATATGTAGATTATTTTGGCTTTGAGCAAGCTGTGGCCAATGTAAAAATAAAATAATAAAATCCCATTTGGCATTAATATTTGCATTACTCTATACATTCTCTAGAGGTAAAACAGAGCAAGGAAAAAGAAGACAAAAAAAAATATAAGGTTTTGGGAGTGAACAACACTTGTGAAGAAATCAAATAATATTTTTTTCAAAAATATTAGCAAAATAACAGAAACGAAATGTGAACAGTGTGAAGCTCACATCTAACATTTGAAGTTAGATGTAAAAGGACAAAGGCTGTTGGTAGTGTGAAGATGTATGAAAGAACTCATGCATGACAATAAGTACAAAGATGACAAGAGCATATTAGGAAGAACAGTGTTGAGCTTCTAAAAAAGAACAGGGAGTAAAAGTTGAGTTTTATGCTATCTGTTGTTAGAATGAAGGGGAGAAATGTTTAATCATAGAAATCTAAACCAACTGAAAGTAGAATTATCAAAACTAGCATTAGCTAGAAAGCATGATGGAAGAATTCATTATTTCTTTATGTTTTCCTGTACTTTTTAAAGGCATTTTATTAACAACTAAGCTCTATTAATAAAGTTAGGTGGGCAACTCCCTTACTCTCTTTTCAAATTGTCATTCCATGATTTTAGTTGCACACAAAACCCCCCAAATCTTCAAATGTGTTTTCTTAATAAATCAAAAATTAAAATCAATCAGGGTTCTGGTAACCCTTTCAATTGTAATTTAGCTTTGTATCCTGGTATGTTATTAACCTTCTGTGTGTTTTGACATACTATTCAATTAAATAATTGTATATATTGGTTTTGCTACACTTTCTCCCCTCAGGATGCTCAATCCTTTTAGTGAAAGAAGTAAACAATATGTATTCAATCATTTTCACAGTTTCATTTCTTTCTTCTGTGGAGTTCATGGTGGTTACACCTTCCCAAAAAGAACGTGTTGCAGCAGGAGAGATTCAAAGTAATCAACCAATTGTAAGGCATCAGCTATATACACAATTCAATGCTTTTACTTCAGATTGGATCTTGTAAGAATCTGTACAAATCTTTGTGATTGAAGTTAAAATCATTCCCAAATTTTAGATGTCAATCTAAGTTTCTTAGCCTGTGTTCTGTATTAAAAGGAAGTATTGCCACTTCCAGGTATTTTTATTTTCAAATTAGAATTACATCAACATCAAATATTTTTCACAGCTTTTATCTTTCCAGGCTCATTAACTCTCAGTCACACAGTCTGTTGGTTAAATTATCATATGAGTGGCAGATGTGGACATCCTGTGGACAGGCACAGAGATGCTCCGCGTGTCACAGACTGAAATACCAGACTCCCATCACGTAAGCATCTTTTTCTTTCCTGTCCATCTGATATTTTGATTGCAAGCTGCATACTCTGTGGCAAACAAAGGATTTAGAAGTCTGGATATCATTAAATCCTTTCTTCCAAGGAGCATCTGGGAATGTCATCTCAAGATGACACTGCTAGCCTGCTCATATCTTGCCCATTACTTTTTCCCTCTCCTCCTGGCACATTCCATGGTTATTTTCTACTAAGCTTTTGGATGCCTAGATCCTGTCTCTTCAGTCAATTGATCTGAAATCACTGTATGGCTTCATCTGTAACAAATCTAAACGTAAGTGGACAGATCAAAGAAAGATTAAATAATCAAAGGGTTCCATATAAATATCAGAAGGAACTTCTTCACGATGAGGGTGATGGAGCTTTGGAACAGGCTTCCCAGGGGGGTTGTGGAGTCTCCTTCTCTGGAGATGTTTAAAACCCACCTGGATATCTTCCTGTGTGACTTGGTCTAGGTGATCTTGGTGTGACGGGGGGACTGGACTGGATGATCTTTCAAGGTCCCTTCCAATCCCTAATGATTCTATGATTCTATGATTCTAAGTCATTAATATAAGAGGAAACAATACACTTCTGTTTTTCTAAGAAACTTCACTGATGAAGTTGAGCAAGAATTGTAAAAATTTGGTAAAGCTGTGGACTCTAGAAAGCAAGTCATTAAATTGTGAAAGAGCAGTTCAACATGAGAAGAAGAAAAAAAAAGGAAAAAAAAGAACAAAGAGAAAGGAAATGCAGTGTTAACCTTGTCTGCAGACTTTTTTCAGTGTATTAAAAATCTTTAGACAGCAACACTGGAAGACCCAGCTGATTCTCTCAAAATTCTCAGAAGATCCTCTAGGGCTATAAAATATCTCAAATCTGAAGGCTAAGATACAAATGCCCTTTGACATTAGATGATGACCAGGTTAACATAACCATTTCTTCCTCTGCTGTCAATGTAAATTAACCATTTACTGAAAGAAAAGGAAAGAAAAAGTGGTTTCGATTTTTTCATCCTTATTCTTGCATGGGGACATGTTAATGAATTAACTCTGTAGATCTCTAGATTGCATTTAAATTGTTAAATAATTTTGCTCCTTGTTCCTTTATTATCCTTATGTTAGTTAACAGACTTTATAGGACTATGCCAATACTTTCTCTATAGTTTTAGGGACAGCTCATGTTTTCAAGCAGGACGTATAAGACTGTACCTTGTTTCCTTTTCCCCACTTGCATAGGTGTTGTAGCCTCTATTCCAGCATGGCTTGGACTATTAGGTGTTACACATGTCTTGTGTGAATCAGAAATGCAGCAAAGACCCTCAACATATCATACTTCATTCTCATTCACCCACTTGAGCTACAGTGCAGCCCTCATGCTATTTCAGGCAACTAAAGTGGAAAAAAGTACTTATTCCAAGAATGCTAAACACAGCCTTCATAAAGCCAAACTAGATCATAAGAATTATGAAAACTGTGAATTTGAACAGAAGAAATGTACAAAGAAAAGTGTGTGCAAACCTTGCTGCACTATTTTTCCAGGTGAGTGCCTTTAGTTTTGTAGCTGTGAGCTTGAATGCATTAAACTGTTTTTCTCATACTGAATTTGCTGAGCAGTTGCACTGCATTCTGTCCAACTCACTTGATAATGCTGTACTGATGACTGTTACTGGTTTTCTATTTCCATATATTTAAAGATAATCTGATTTTTTCACAGTGAAAAGTGTAGCTTGCATCGCTTAAAACTGACTCCAATCAACAATTCCTTTGTCATTTAAACTATCCACTTCAACCATCATTCTTGGGTAAAAACACAAGGAAACAGGTAGGTAAGGCAGTAGTAATACCTAAGTCCCTTGGGCCAAATAAAAGAAACATGTGGAAGTGACAAGGCAAACACCCTGTCCAGGAAAATACTAGCAGGGACATCCTCATTGATTTCAGCTCTCAGGCTCATGACGGTTGGGACCCAGACTGCATAAGGCTACATGAAGTCTTTGAGAACTGATCAATGCTTTGGCATTTGGAACATTGAGTGAACTGCCAAAACAACCAGACAACAGAAAAAGAAGTTGAAACTTGGGCTACTCGTGTCCACAATGTTAAAAAATGAAAATTACACTAATTGGTCTGATCTGAACTGATGTAAAAAATATTAGCTCTGATGTACATGTCAGGAATATAGCATCAGTGACAAGATTCTGTAGGAACTAGGTACTGAGTTCAGCACCTCACCCAAGGCAATTACTTTGAAAAGACCAGTCTATTAGCAAATTTATTTGTTGCTAGCCATAGACATTAAATATCACAGATAAGTTCTTACCAAGATTATAAGGCGTCCATAAAAGCTTTTTTTAAAAAAATATATTAAAATAATCTTTTTTAAAAGACCAATTTTTATTAAAACTCAGAACCTGAACTGCTTCTTCCAGCTTGGAGGTGCTTGGAATGGTTTTTTTTTCTTGTGGTTGGTTGGTTTAGTTACAATTGAATTTGTACATAATCCAATCACTCTGTGAGTCTTTAAAAATGTAAACATCACTAACAAATTCTCATTACTTATATCGTCATGAAATGAAGAATTGGCAGCATAGTAGCAATCATGAGATAGATGTGTGTATTCAGAAATCTCACTGGGTGCACAAGCACATACAAACTAGCTTTTAGGAGTGTAATTTATGTGTGGAAGTACCCATTTGTCATATATAACCATGAGGCAGGAGAAATATGGAAATACCTTTTTGTGAGATGCATATTTCATATATCAAAACAATTTTCTTTTTTAAAAAAATTTCTTTGCTGACAGTATCAGCTCAGTCTGAAGGATTTCCCTCATACAGTCTCCTTAGCAAAGTGGCATTCCAGCTTGTTTTATATTTTCATCTGAGAGATGTGACTAATTTTCTAAGTGGTTATTGCTCAGAATTTTAACTGAAATTTAGAATCACAAACCTTATCACCTGAAGAACAAAAAGGTCGAGACTATCAGATGAAGAAAGAAGATGACTTGACTCATTAAACAAACCAACAAGAAAAGCTTTATGGAGTAGGCATCATGGTCATAGGAATGGAGTTATCTGGGTAACAGATTTTAAAGACTTTCTTGTGATCTTCAAGACAATTTCCAGCTTCATTTTTTCTTATAAATCACCTAACAGATTATAATAATTCAATGAATAATGGATAGGTGAGGCACTGAAAGTTAGATCTTAGGAGCTTTTATGTATGTATTTATCTAATACCATGGGATTCAATAGGAGGGTTCACCTTGCACATGTTCATATGACTCTGAAACTCACTTCTGCTTTATTTTAGCTCCTTTGAATAAACTTTATGTCTCCGTTCTTCCTAGCAAAATAAAAATTACCTGCTACAACTCTCTTTCATTACTCCATCAGAGTACAAGGGATCAGGACGAGATGGATAGTTACCTATAGCACTGTTTATGAAATAGCAGCTCAGGATACTGTCATCCAACGTGCAAGTCATTTCCTGTTTCCTTGTCTTTCAGTAGCAGTCATTTGGCAGATAGGAAATACAGCAGATATTTGAATATCAGAGATCCAAGCCAAAATATTTGTTCATGAAGTAATTGAATGACTGGAAGACAAAGATAATTCTCTTATTATTAATCCTAACAGTTTAGCTGAGAGTACTTGCACATCTCCAGCACGCTCTCAGTTTCATTGATTTTTTTTTTCCTTCTTTCTGACATGTGGTTATTTAATCTTCTGCCAACACCGTCTACCGATCAGATTTTTCTCAGCCATGCCCATGAAGCTTTGGTACTATTGATGTTTTCACAGTGAACAGTGTATATGTGTCAAATTATAGCTATTGATCTATGTTTGTTTCTTAATGTGTATAGTTGTTCAGATGGCATTATATTTTGTCTGATTGTGGTTATATAAATAAAAGAAGGAGAGGAAAGAAGAAAAAAAGAAAAAAACAACCCTGACATTTTTATTTCTTTCATGATTTTTATCTAAACTAAACTGTTTATTTGAATTGAAAATTTACTGAAATTGGTGTTTCTTCAGATATGATTTATCTTTTTTTTCTCCTCAGTAACAAGTGGAAGTAATAGGCCATTCAATCTTAGCAGAAAAAGAAAACCAAACCAAACTAAAAGGATCTCCTTTGTTTTTCTATTAATCTTTTGAAAACTTTGTGTCACATTTCCTTTTCTCTTAGAAGTTGTGGTTCATGCTATCCCAAGAAAATTCTGCTTTTTAGATGGATGCTGTCAGCCAGCTGACAAGAAAAAATACCAAAACTACACTTTCCACTACTCTTATCATTAGAGTGAAAAACAAATATTTTTTTACGAGTTAAGGCTTTTTCTTCCTCCGTCCCATTTTGCAACTATTATCTTTCTTCGGTAACATACGGCTAAAAGAAATGAAAGTGAGCAACTCAGTTCAATGAGTAGAACTATGGACTGGAAATTTAAGGAGAGGGTATTGTTTTTTCACTTGAGTAGTGATCTGACATGTCAGCTTTGCCAAGATTCGATACCTTGCTATGTGTGTCTTCTCATTTAGTATTTGCCTTGCATGTTTACTTTTAGACAAGGATATGAAACTTCACATAAGTCAAAATTTTGATAATAAAATAATGTTAATAAAGTAACAACAATAATAATAATAAATAATAAATGTTCAAAACCTGCCAGATATGCCTTAGGACCTTATAGAGTTGAGTCAAATATGAGCTTATTTAGTTACCTAGAAAGCAGGTGGTCACGTAGTAGTGCTTCAAGGGTGAAACTTATTCGCTTTCCTAATAAAACCCTTTCTCCTTAATATTTTTCAAACCCACGTAACTAAACAAGCCCCTAGACAATAGCTAATTATAGTTTGAATAACTGCATTTCAAATAAAAAATAAAAAAAAACCAAAAAATTTTTGGACTGTGAGGAGAGTAGTTCTTTTTTTCCCCCAGATTATAAATCATCCAAGAGACTTACAATCTTTATGACCCTTACACATCTAACTGTGACAATAGTGTTGATGACTCATATGATGTTAATTGTCTTATAGGAGCTGTTCTGAAATCACGTTTAAACTAACCTACATTTTTCAAGAGCTCAAGAACAATCTAATGTAAAAGTCCAGCAGAAGGGGAACATATGAACAAAACCTGACTGAATTTGTGCATAAAATGAGATTTCTAATGTCTATGTTGACTTTTGTTCAAAGAAACTATCAAAGCTTGTGTGAAAAAAGAGCCCTGTGCATCCTCTGTGAGAGGACGTTTTCACAGCCTCAGCATTCTCCTTACTGTCCAAAATTTGTGATGGAAATTATTAAACTTCATTCAAGAAAGAAGCGCATTTTATTTTGCCAGTGGTAGCTGGGACGATCACTTCTAAACTGACGTTGTACGACAACATGCTTTCAGCAAATAAATATGCATTGCTAAGATAACGTTCTGAATACCTTCCTGATGAAAGCAAAATGATGAAACCAAAGGGCTCTGTAGATATAAAAGGCCTGCAGAACAGTGGGAGTAGGTTTGGACTATAGCAATAAAACCCAACCTTAATGACAAGGAATAACACACATAGCCAATATATTCTAAAACACAGAACTTCAAACACATCACAATCCATTCTAGGCCTAAACCCACAAAGAGAGGATAAATAATGACTTTTGCTCAAAGCTGCTTCCCCTCTACTCTCTGTTTGCTACTTCCCTTTTCTACAGGCTCTTAAAGGAGCTATAGCCTTGTATTTTTAATTTTTTTTTCATATAAAAGGGAGCTGACATCTGAGAGTATTATATGATGAAAATGACCCCTTCTTCTGGAGTGATAAAGACTATTTATACAGGAAACATCTTTTTTTGCATCTGTTTACCTTGCTTTCTTTGGTTCTCGAGACAAAAGTCATCCTTACTTAGACCAGTATTATTTATTATGAACCATGACTGTCTTGTCTGTTGCAGAAGTCGGAATCACACACATTTATTATCTCCCTCCATAGTGGAAGTGGGTCACAGAATCATAGACAGTTAGGGATTGGAAGGGACCTCAAAAGATCATCTAGTCCAATACCCCTGCCCACAGCAGAATCACTGAGATCAAGTCACACAGAAACACATCCAGGTGGGTTTTAAAGGTCTACAGAAAAGGAGACTCCACAACCTCCCTAGACAGCCTCTTCCAGTGCTCCATCACCCTCATCACAAAGAAATTCCTCCTCATATTGATGTGGAACCTCTTATGTTCCAGCTTACACCCATTGCCCCTTGTTGTACAATTGGATGCCACTGAGCAGAGGTTAGCTCCGTCCTCCTGACGCTCATATTTATAAATATTAGTGAGATCATGCCACAATCTACTTTTTTCCAAGCTAAAGGGACCCGGCTCCCTCAACCTTTCCTCATCAGGAAGTCTTTCCTCTCCATTATCTCTATGGCTCTGCACTAGACTCACTCAAGAAGTGTCCTTCTTAAACTGAGGTTCAGTTTGGTTTTGCTTTTTTTCTAACTCTACATATTTAGAATTTCTTACATTTTACATCAAAATGTTTAGTGTCCCAAATAAATGTTTTCCATAAAAGTCATCAACAAAACAAAATCAAAGAAAAGAAAGTCCTCCTCTCAATTTAAAAGGAATTTTTATTAACCAAGTCAGAATGCAAATTCCTTTAAATTTGCAGAGTTCCCTTTATGCTTAAGCAATGAAACAAGCATATTTCCCTGTTGGAATCTTCTAGTTTATAACTTTATTGAGACTATCTAGACACAATATAAATTCTTAGTGGTTGTGTTAAAGAAAGTCTTTCCTATTTACCAGTGATGAAATGATGCTACCAGCTTCTCACTTTCTGCCCATACAGAAAAATCTGTGTACCTGAAAAAACTGTGAGAAACAGCTTCTGAAAAAAACAAAACCTGAAAAACCCCCAATATCATGAAATGCCTTGGTCCTCCCCCGTGCCTTGTACTGTTCCTGTTCAAATCAGCTGACATTTTCTAAAGCACTGAGGTCTGACTTCACCTTTCTCGCCTAGTTTCTCTTTGTGCTTTTTTAATTTCCACCTTTTCTTTTTTTGGCTTTTACTTTTCCCTTCCCTTCTCATGCCAGCCTGTAGCAAAGTCACAATAAAAAGAGAAATTGTTTATAAGGCAAATATTTGCCATGGAAGAAAAGGAAATCTTTGTC
The DNA here is from genome assembly GCA_028565055.1 of Phoeniculus purpureus. NCBI lineage: Eukaryota > Metazoa > Chordata > Aves > Bucerotiformes > Phoeniculidae > Phoeniculus > Phoeniculus purpureus. The sequence continues at coordinate 3,582,549 of JAOXOE010000874.1, forward strand.
TTTGGAGATGATCGGTTGAAAGAATACAAAGAGGGTATATAAGTCATAAGAGTGATGAGGAAAAGGATTATAGAAAGTAAATGTTAAAAAAGAGAAGAAAACATTCTGAGCACTGAAATATAAAACAAAATTCTTATTCAAACCAGACATGATGATTTTATTATTTCAGGCTTTTGCACTTTTGTATTTTTGGAAAATCAAGTCTAAGAATCAATGTAGGCAAAAAACTGTGATAATCTACTATATTTGTAGTGAGATGTAACTCAAACCAATGACTTTCCCTTTTTTGATTGAAGGACTACTTAAGGAATGAAGTAGATCTCCATTGCCACAAACTAACCAACATTTTTCTTATCATGAATGAAAAATCCCTCAGTTAAAGTTTCCTGTACTTTTGTTCTTCTAAAATGTACACTTGAATTTATCCACTTCATTGAAATGCTGCAGCACAGGAAACTGAGTTTTTTTAGAATGTTTCCTGAGCATCTCAAGCATTGTCAGAAGTCTGGAAAACTTGACATGTGTCTTGACTTGAAAAACGTCTTAAGGCAGCACCTTAGAGGAGAGGAATTCTGTTTTGTGAATAAGGGCAATAACTGAAGACATGGTAAATGTAACAGGAACAACTTCTAACAGTGAAGAGAGGGACTTCTTCACTGTCTGGTCAACTGCCAGGAAATTTTTATGAAGAGATTGGACAACTATGTTGCATAGGCAACTGAAGTAGAAGTCCTTCCTTCTCAAGATGCAGTGATTGACATAGACTTTGTAAGTCCCTTTCACCTGCAGTCTTGGAATTTGTGTCTTGTGCAGACTTTTTTGCCTTGTATTTGTTTGGGTTTTTATATTAAAAATTTCTCTATTTTCCATCGTAGCCTCATTCCTCATATATAGAAGTGAACATGTATAAAGCTGTTGTATCGTATTTGGGAGTGAATGTTTCAAAACTATGAGCAGATCTATATGAGAAAAAGACTTTTGTTTTATACTTAAGTATTGAAATGTCAAATCAATTTGGGCATTGTTAAAAAATGTAGTGAAAGGGCATGCTGTATGCATCAGTTTAAAAACTTAAATTTTAATATGATTCGAAATGTGTTTCTCAGTACTGCATTAACCTAGTAATTATTCAACACCAAACTAATGAGAGGAACATACATATTCACATGTGTTATGTTTACTGACATACACGTTGTCTATATTTGAATGCAAATGTATTTGTCAAACAAAAAGGAATGGGCACATTTATTAATGAGACCCATAAAACTACTCAATAAAATAAGAAATTAATTTAAAATCAGGACTCCAGATCTGAAACAGTGACAATTCGAAAACCAGAAAAATATTCGTAATCTTTTTAGTTTCTGTCTACTTAAAACATTCAGAAAGAAAAGGACTACTTGCAGTATGGTAAAAGCCATTTCCTTTAGAAAGAGATAATTATATTGTCTTATAAGGAAGTGCTTCTCTCCACCCAAGTCCAGCTTCAGAGGGGAGCCTTCCATTTCCCCTTCAGATGAAGAGTTAGCCACATGCCTTACTGTGGTTTAAAAATCTTAAAAGAAATTGTGTAAACATTTTCCAGCCCCATGCAGCTGGAGCCCTGAAGCACCGAGCTACAAGCAGTGGTGGAGTGCTGTGCTGTGTTTTTGCAAGTACAAGACAGAAAATCTATGTAATTACCTCTGAAGCAGAAGAAGCTGTGCAGCCTGACAGAACAGCATGTGTAGGAAGCACTTTGTCAGGTCTCTGCTGACTAATTTCCCACTCTACACAATTTTTTTTCCCCTTGTAGTCTTTCAGGATTAACCTTCTCTATGCCAATATTCTCTCATCTACCCAAGTCTGAAAGCACGCAAGTGGATTCCATGCAGAAATTGAAGATGATGTACCTAGTCCAATGAGTTCATACCATTTGAAACAGGCAATTGAAAAGAGAAGGGGAAAAGGGATTCAATAATTGAAGGCATGATTTGCTTTCCCAAACAACTCATGCAGCTTTCTCTCTTTCACTCGGAGATGAAGAGGTTAAGCCAGTGCTTGCTCATGTAGAATTAATCTCACCTTGGATGCAGAAAAGTTTCCTGGGTCTTAGTGACTAAGTGACACTAGAAAACCTATATTATCATTTCCAAGGATTTAGGAACAAATCCTGAACAGATTTCCACTGCTTAGTTCAATTCCCTGCTATTGTAGATCATAATATTTCAGTCTTGTCCATGAATATGGAGTTAGCTCTTCACATGCATTTCTATTGCATTGAAATGTTTGGAAAGATGCTGCAGAAGCCGTGTCCCCCAGTAGTTCAGAATACTTTTCTTATTTCCAACCTAGAGGTACTTGTGTTTGTCTTTACCTGTTGGTTCTTTGTCTTTAAAACAAAAGTTTCTAATATCACTAGCACGAAAGTTGTTTTGTGGGAGTAAAGTGGTGGGAGACTCTATGGAAATAAAAAAGTCAAACCATCCCTCAACCATAGGTTAGCTTACCCCAAAGAACCCATACTGTCACTTAGTTTCCATTGGGACCCTTGGGTCAAACCTGGATTCAGAGAATTTGAGGCTAGAAATGGTCACTTTAACCTCTATTCTGATCTCCTGCAGAATACAGGCTGTAGATCACTCAAAAGGTCCTGAATGAACCCAATGCCAAGTAATTACTTACTGAATCCAGTGACACTAAACACAGCCTCCCTTCCTTTTGCTCAGTATAGCAACTTGCACTAAGTTACACCACTTCTCTCTTTCTGGTATTTTTGTTTTTTCTCTTCTAGCATTTGTCTGATAATATTTCTTTGAATAATCCACATGATTCCTTAAGATGCAGCCATCCATTTCCATTCTCACTAAGCATCTGAGCCAGATCACATTAAAAATCAGAAATTTATCCTGTACCAAAACGTACTGTGTGTACTTTTCCCCACTTATTTATGTATTTATTTCTAGAGAGTGAGAAAAAAATTGTCTTAGAAGCCCAATTAAATTTGATAAAGGATCACTCCTTATTAATCCTTATTAATTTACATATCTTTTATCCATATCCTAAATCTTCCTGCTTCAAATTTCTTCATATACTGATTTTTGTTTAAGGAAACAGATGATCTAATAATCACCTTTTAATTTCTTCTTATCTTCCCTCCTTTCCTTCCTTCCTCCATCCCTCCCTTCCTTCCTTCCCATCCCATCCCATCCCTT
>JAOXOE010000874.1:3585842-3599624 GCA_028565055.1 Phoeniculus purpureus
CATGGTCTAGCATTGAGCTGTGTGGTGGGGGTTGGACTTGATGATCTATTAGGTCCCTTCCAACCCTGGTAATACTACTATGATACTACTACTATGATTCCTTCCATGTCCAGTCTGGTCCAATCCAGCGCACATTTGGTCTCAATACACACATCCACACACATTCAGATGTTCTGCACACAGATCAGCAAAGACAGAAATTGACACCTTTACCTCCATACACACCAGCAACATCTACCCTTACATGCACACCATGGATGGCATGAACAGCTCCTCAGGACCAGTTTAACCTCCTCACTCAGTCACCATGTTGATTGCCAAGAATACCTGTATTGACAGACTTTTTGAATATAAGAGTTTCAGTTTGTATGTTTCATTGCTTTGAAACGTCCAGTCATCAACTCAGACTTGGGTCTGGATGCTAGAGTCTTCCTACTTAAGTAGACTCGGTTCTGGATGCTACTGTCTTCCTACTTACAGTATACTCCAGTCTAAATCTCATGAGTAGTGATCAGCTGCAGAACTTTGCCAGATGAGCACTGATCAGATACTCACTTACATGCCATCAGTCCCTCATATTCAATCTTTCCCTCCATTTCTCCAAAATTGTTTTTCCTATTTCTATTTCAGTCCCTTCAGCTTTCTCTTCCAGTGGGTTACTGAATACTGTTTTCACATGGCTTCCATGTTTGTTACGTTCACTTCTAAATCTGGCATTTCTGATACTGCTGCCAATGTACTCTTGGCCTGTTACTGTTGTACTGATAAGGTCACCTACATAATGATGGTTTTGCAACACTAGTCTCCAGAAAGGGCTCCCCTCCAGTGTCCTGTGACAGGTGGCCATTTCTCCACGACCCATTCTTGACTACGTCTGTAGTTCAGCCACCCCACCCAGCACTATCTGTACCTTCTGTCACCTGCTCAATCTTGTTTGTTACATCCAGAAGTCCAGTCATTTCTCATGTTCTGTTTGGATAGAAAAACACCATGTCAGATACCAGTCATATGCCTACATGATGGATGACAAAGAGCTTCTTTCTTCACAAGCATTTTCTTGCTCATATATACAGACAGAAATAAACACATCTATAGAGGAAATACATACACACACACATATATATATTTGGAATATTCATTACTTTGTTCTTCAAAACATTCACATTATCCTTACAATATCCATACTATTTACTCAAAGTTTCTTTACTTAGGAAAGAGAATTTCAGACTACCTTGTACTTGAAAGTCCTATGCGTCTTACCAGTACATCCAGAGACAGAACTACTTAACAGCTCTTTGGCTACTGCTGTCTGCAAATTTGAGATCAAAACTGCAATGCAAATGAGCAGCTTTAAGTTCTGAAGTAAATCTGAGACATATATTCTTTCCTTGTGAGGAAAGTCATTCCTTAGTAAGAGCTGTTATGTGAAGTATAGTGCTTAAATTACTGTTTCCTAAGAGAAATAAAGAAAACTTACTAGGACAGAAGCCATGTAATCAATGCAGTAATAATTAAATTCCAATTTACATAAAGCTCAGAGATCACCTGTTTTGACAAGTCTGTAACCCAGTCCGAGGAGCATTGCCATCAGCAGAAAGCACAGTTTGTTGTTGATTTTTACATGGTTTAAAGATAAGGCTGTATGACCCATCACCATCAAAATAAAGGAGAACACCTTCAACCAAAAATACCCTGACAGAAACCTCATAGGTAGTGAGACAGTTCATAATAAAAGAAAAATCCATTCAAATTTGTCATAGAAAATGTCCATTAAATTTACAGTCCAGGTCATTATCTGGGTTAGGTCCATTCTGTTTGCAGAGAGGTAGAAGGAGTGTCCTGCAGAGAGACATGGCACATCTCCATCTCCCTGGGGGGGATGCTCTGCAAGCAGCTTCCCTTTTATACTGCGGTGCTGCTTCAGCAACTTCCCCCCTGAAGCAGACACCTGTTGTTATCCAATCCAGATTTTCTCTCTCAAGGTTACTTCTGGAAAAGCAAGCCAGGGGAGGAATTTCCCCCACAGTCCCACACAAGAACCTGGTCATTCGTGATTCCTCAAAGGAAAAAGGGAATCATTCATGTGTCAACCTCAGTTCTCAGCACTTCACCATCTGACCTATTTTTGGCTGCCTACTGCATAGGCCACTTCATGTAACTAGTTTTCCTTAGTGATCACTGGTAAAAACCAAATACTTTCATTAAGATTGTTGTAGTTTGAACTTGGCAGTGTTTTGGCCCGTGAGAGGGGTTTCTGGCCATAACCCTTGTCAAGAAACTTGAAAGACATATTTTGGGGAGGGGAAAAAATCTGAGAGACGTTTCCTGTTTCCTGTTGGTTTTGTCCTTTATCTGAGAGAAGCCATATGCTCACTGATCAAACTGTGGCAGCCATTTTTGCCCTGGGAACATGATGAAGGAGGAGAAAGTGAACCTGATCAGTGAAGGAAAAGACTCTTAGCAAAACCACGGTGAAGTGCACAGAGGAAGAGTCGCCTCTCCATGGAGAAAAATGCACCAAAGCAGAGGACTAGCTCTGAGGACATGTAGGAGCCAATTTAGCCTTAAAGGAAGCACTGGCACTGTAAAAAGCCAACACACAACAATGTGGACTTTTAAACTCTAAAATAGCAATAAACTAAGCATAAAAAGTATCTTGTCTTATTTATTTACTTATTTTGAATAAGTAAATGTAAAATTTACTTGTAAAATTTACTTATAAAATTTATATTTACTTATAAAATTTAAAATTTACTTATAAAATTTACTTATTTTGAATAAGTAAATGTAAAAATTTCCAATATAAATCTGAGTGCAATTGGAGATGAACCCTTCAGTACCCAAATGAGTGCTTCATTACCCCTTTGTTGAGATGTGCTGAGCTTCATATCTAGACTCGCTTGTCAACTACACATCTTGTATACCAGAAAAAGCAATGATTGCCTGTGGACATTGCACTTCAACCAAAAATTTTACAGTTATTCCAGCCTGAAATCATAAAGTTTTCCATACTCAGCTGCTGTAAGGCATGTACTCTGCAAATATGCAAATCCAGTTATATCTTCCTCTCTTGAAAAGAAAATATATTTGCCCTTTCTCCCCCCCTTATTTTAAAGTCAGCATTTTGAATGAGAAGTGCTGAGAAAAATCTAACTACGTACTTCTTTTTTCACTTCAAGAGATGAGACCAAACACATCAGAAGTGACCTCAACACATACCACACACACATTTCCTATAAATTTCTTTTCACTTATTCAATTTTTTTTGGAGGCAGAGGATGGTGATAAAATATTGACTTCTGAGATTTCATTTTGGGTCTACCTGTAAGCAGAATCCAAATAAGTGTTCATCACATTCTGTGCAACTCAATAAGATGCTCAGTCAGTCTAGTGGGTCTCATGTCCCGTACTGCATTATCACCTCTATTAAATATACCATTTTGTTAAATATATGTATCTAAAAGAACTATTCCAATTAGGTCATGGTCATTATGAATGAGTGCCTGCTATTTTTTTCCAGCAGTATGCATTTTTGTCAGCTGAAGAAAGAGTTCCATCTCCTATTAATTTTTATCCTTGATCTTATCCCTGTCACTGCATTCAAGTTTCCTCATCCATTTTAGGTTCTTCTTATTCATGCCAATACCTCTAACCAAAGTATGCGTGGCTGTTAATAGCACAACTTAATTGGGGATATTAGCAAGATAATCCAGCCTTAGTCTTTCAAACATCCTGGGTGAAATGTCTATGGGAACAGATTTGCAAATCACTACACATTTTCCAGAATCTTCTTTCTCATAAACACAACCGAGCCTGGGAACTCACACTTTTAAACTACAAATAAACTCCCCCTCATACCTTTTATTTTAAGGGACTAGTAATTTTTATTTGTTTCAATTGTAAGTATAAAATGCTAGCTTGTCATCTCCCTTTTCATAATGTTACAACCTAAAATTATGAACAGGGAGACAGTAACGGGAAACCAAAATTTTGTGTCATTTTGGTAGTGGGTGTTGAAAATGTTTCTATATGACACATGAAATACCTGCTGCAGCAGTCTTTATTTGACTTTAGATAACCTCATCTATCTAAAGAGAAAAACAGTAGAGCTGAAGGCAACTAATTTTAATAGTATTTCATCAACTCCCTTTCCAATTCCATCCCAAAAGTCTGTAGGATGCATGTCTGTAGCTCGAGATGTTTAAAGCTATAACCAGTTGTCAACTGTGTGAAGTCCCTTCCTCAGTCTCTTGGTAATTCTTAGTGACTTGTGAACAATATTCAGTGTTGACTGAAAAGAGATCATATAGGGCACACTGAATGCTGAGACTCGAGTGTCTCTATCTCAGAACAATCATGATACGTGGTCAAAACCCACAGCTCTTCAAATTAAAATCGCATTGGAAAGATGCTGCATGTAGTGAACTTCACTCAGAATATATTTGTGTAAAAAATTGTCTTAATTGAGTTTTATATTTAAAGCTCTAGTCTAATGTCTGCTAGACTGGGACTGAAGTGCAATTTAGTCAGTCAGTAGCCCTTAGCCCAAATTTTCTGAAAGTCAGAAAGAGAAACAAAATACTCTAAAAACTTGTCCAGAGACAACTTTTTTTAAGTTGTGTCCATAAAATTAATGCAGCAGTGGTGCTCAATTGATGATAATTTATTCAGTTTGTTACTTGACCTGTCTGTATACTAGAAATAAGACTAAAAATCTCATGGTACCAGTCAGAATAAATCAAGGAAGTAAACCAAGACAAATTATAACGAACAGGTAAGCAAGCTTTGCATTGCATTTGAGACTAGCTCAAAATGAGTTTGAATATTGACAGAAAACCTAACCACATTTTTCCTTGTTTAATCTGCTCTCCTGTACCTGCTCCACAGTTTTATAAGCCTATTCTGAATATCAGCACAGAAGGAAACAAGACAGATAGATGTAAAAAAAAAAACAAAACAAAGACTTTAATTTATTAAAGTTATACAGTTAATTTTCCCTGTAATCAAGGCAGACTGCACTTTTTATTTAGTTTGATAAAAGCCCAAATTTGTAATTATTAAGATGTCAGCAAAGCTTTCCTCTCCTTTTCTTTGCAGTCCTTTCTTCTTTGATATCAACCCTTTCCAATAAAGACATTTTAGAGACATAGAACTGTGCTAATTATGAAGTCAGCTCAAGTCCTGCTATTAGGCAAACTTAATCTGTCGATCATAGAGACATGCAGAAAGAAAAAGTAAAATATGTCAATTCTATCTAAATAGATTGCATGTCCTAGATAACATAGCTATGAACACAAACTTTCAGCTGTCTTTTTCCGTTGAATTTTGCTTCTCAAAGGATTTGAAGTTGTGCTTTCTTTTTACACAGTGCTGAATGCCTCCATCATGAGTTGTGGCTTGGGAAAATGCTGCATGAATAAATGAGTCCAACCCTAGCCAGAACAGTTTTTAAGTGTATGCTTAATTTAAAGAACATGATGATTACTCCATACAAGGAAAATTAATTCATATTGTGATGAAAAGGGAGTAACGGTAGTTTAATAGCAGTAGTAGCAATAGAATGGGAAGTAGTGGCAATGATAGTAACAATAGAGCTGTGTATAAGACTGGTAACACAGGAAGAGTGTTGGAATAGATGTGAGAAGGGTAGCTACATTCCCAAGAGGGTCTTAACTCTCTACTATCACGTGTAAGATTTTTTTAAATGAAAAATAAGTTCCAGAATTGCCTTTCTCTAACTATGTCACTTTGCTTTCATCTCAATGAAATCCTATTAAGCACGTCAGTCTTCTAACAGCCATGCCCAAGCAGCTAGCAACTACTGGAGGTGTCATCCAATGATAGGACAGGGAGCAATGGGTATGAACTGGAACATAGGAGGTTCCACATAAATATGAGAAAGAACTTCTTCCTCGTGAGGGTGATGGAGCACTGGAATTGTCTGCTCAGGGGGGTTGTGCAGTCTCCTTCTCTGGAGACATTTAAAACCTGCCTTGACATGTTCCTGGTGCAATTTGGTCTAAGTGATCCTGCTCTTTCAAGGGAATTGGACTGGATTCCAATTCAAAGCCCCTTCCAATCCCTAACACTCTGTGATTCTGCGTGTATGATACTCATCAGAAAACGTAGCTTCTCTAAACAAACAATGGAAAATTGTTTGCCCAGTTTAAGATCTGTCATCATTTTGAGGATAATCCAAATCCAAATGAAAGAAATCACACCTTAAAATCCCTGTACTGCATATTCAAAATATTATTTGATTTGTATGTTTGGGTTTGTTGGATTTTTTTTTCCTAGCTGTATAAATCTGACAGACTGTGCTCATTCAAAGAACACTCACAGAATTATAGAACCAGTAGGGATTGGAAGGGACCTCAAAAGATCATCTAGTCCAATCCCTCTGCCAGAGCAGATTCTGCACCTCCTTGTGCATATTTATACGATCAGTTCTTTCATGCTTTTCCAAAGGAAGTTAAACATGATTAAAACTGGGCTTCCTCTGTTCTTGCACAACTCTACTTTTAAAAATACTCTCTATACACTCCATCCCAATAAAGGCCAGTACAGAGCAGGCACACAGTTATTTACCAGAGGGAGGTTTTAAACATTTTTACTGTTCCCTACGTATTATGCTTCAGCCTCACACCTGCAGGCACTCGTCACTGTTTTGTTTTGATCATTTCAGAGTTAATTAAACAATTTCCTTACACAGGCCCACACATCCTCACAAAAGCACATATCGAGAAACAACTTCTCATTTAGTGTCTCTTCCCACAGAGCCAAAAATGTCCCATTAACGTAAACAACATGGAACTCAAAACCTGATTTATTTCAATAGGCGTGTATACTTCAGCTTGTGTACAAATTACTCATCGCTGGTTAAAAAAAGATGCACATAATGTATGGAATGAACTGTTTCAACTTTTTTTTTCCCCCCCTTTTCCTTGCTGCTATAATTTTTATATCTCATTTTACCTCTGTAATTAAGACAGGTCTGGTAGGTATTTAAATTAGCCTGGCTTTCATCTCTATCACACATTCATTTCAAAACTTTTATGAATATTTAATAGAGGTTTTATAATTCATGGTGATGTGATGAACAGCCTTTTGGCCGTTAAGTCAATTGACAGAAAGGGAAAAAAAAAATAACCCCTGAAAAAAACCCCCCCTCTCTTCAGGCAGAAATAATAACGATTCTATTTCTGTTCCTAGATTGGTGATTACACAGTCACCTGTTTTCACATTAAACTTTGATGATAAATTACTCAGCAACCATGATAATATCAGAAGTTTTACTGGCCAGAACAAATTGCCAGTAATTGCTTGCATGATAAAGGGAAAGAGCTGTTTCCTAGTCCTTCTGTCCTTCCCTTTAGGGAATATCTGCAACCCCACAATCAAACTGCTTCTCTACGCTTATATTTCTCCTTTTCTTTTCTCTCTGTTCTGCTCTCTACTCTACCTCTTTTCTTCCTCACTCCTACCTCCCTCCCCCCCCCCATATTTTTTTGTTTGATTCCAAAACATTTCAAAGGCAACACTCTCAGCCTTTCAAGAATATAGTAACATTGCATTAACACTGTCATGGTTTTTGCATGCCTATCAAGAACACAGGCCAGTAAGGCCAGTTAAGTCTCAGATAAGCTTGAGTTCAAACTGTTTCTTTTATTTATTTACCTACTTTTATTCAGTGCCCTCAATAAACACTCTAAAACTATGTTTGGGTGGGGTAATGCCGATAGATTTCCAAGCCTAACAAAAGATTCCATTGTGAAGAATGTATTCTGCATAGAATTTTTCACAGAGAAATGGCTCTTATTACTATTACCCTCATCATCAGAGACAAATTGCTACACTAAATCACCACTGCTGTTCTTATTGCTGTTATTGTTATCATTACTGTAATTTTGAAATTGTTATTATTATAATTTTTCTTATCAATGTCAAAACTAGGAAGTTTGTCAAGATCAGAGCTCTCTTTCTGGTGTGCTGGGTAGAAGTATTTCTCCAGCAGGAAGAAACAGCAACAGCTTTCACTCACTGGGACAATCTATCTGTGAGTTCTAGGCTGTAGCATGACATGATGCTGTCCCTTTCTGGGAGCCCATATGGATGAATTCCAGCACTGGCAGAAGACCTTCACTGCTGCAGTAGTGATCTGCTCAGATTACCACTGCTTTCAGTTTTCGGGATTCAACTAAGATTTCTGCAACATGTGGTTGTCTGCCATAACTCAGCAGCTACCTGGATCCCTTGAACCTATTTCTTTTGAGTGCAAAGCAAGCTGCACAAACAGTACAACTTGGGTATCATTATAGGTATGTGAACTAAATGGAATTTTCCACTGGAAGGACAAGCTACAGGACAGAAATCTTTGTCTATTCATTCACTGGTATTATTTTGTCTTCTTTAAGATTGACACTTCTTAAAAGATCCTAACCATTTGCACTGAAATAAATAGTTGAATTCAGGGGTGTTTGAATATTACTGATGAATACATCATACCTATTCACATATTTAAGATCACACACTTGCCTTGCTGAGCCAGTTTCCGTACTGCCAAGTTATCTTCAGTGATAGGCATCTGTAAGAGAGCTAGAGCACGGGCAATAAATAAATCAATAACAAATTCATTTATCAGTTAGTGAAAATACCAATTTACTGAGTAAAATAGTTCAGTAGTGTTATTATTCAAAGACTTTTGCATTGGAAGCCAGGGGTTCACTAGTACATGATAAAAAAGAAAAGGTCTCACTGGATAACTGCTTTTTGAACCACTTCTATTTGTAGGTTCTGTTGAGGTATAGAATTCAGTAGGCATGGATGAGGGTGTGATTACTGTTAGCTTGGTGGAGTAAGGGGTTAAAATTAATCACTGATATTTTTATCTTCAGAATCCTTTCTCTTCAAAGGAATCTTCAGAGCTTCAGCTCTGAATAAAAGGAGGAAAAACAGTGTTGTCATGCAAACGTGAGCCCATAAACATGAATGCCTTCTTTCTATAGCTTTTGATGTGTGAACACAATGCCATTCTTTAGCTGGCAAGTACCCAGATGCTTTCTTCTTTATTGCTGGCTGGAGCGCCTAATAGGCATAAACTAACTGCAAACAGGACCCGCAAGGATTTTAGCACATTTAGATCTTGAATAATTTAAATAATTTGATTTCAGTGATGTGGGATTGATTCAAATAAGGAAATGTTTACAGGATTGTAGATGTGAAAGGCTGCACATCTAAGATTTCAAACTATTTGTCTCCCAATATTCCTGACCTCTTTTGATATTATAAATCTTGAGCCTGAGAATTCTGTGTATGTATGCTTATTTTAGAGCACGTGTGTGTTCACACGTAATAGAGTCACATCAAAATGTGGGTGCACATGATCACAATAGACCATATCGCTAATTTATTTCTCCTATGGCAGATCTACCTTCATCATACTAAAGGAAGACTCTTCAAGTAACAGTTAAAAAATTCAGCAGTGGAGTCTCCACAGCCTTCACAGCAGCTGATTTCAACCCTTCACTCTCATTTTTGCTGGAAAGCTGTTTCTGATGTCTAGAGTGGCTCTTCTTGCTGAGCTTTTAATCTCAATACTTATTTTGTGCATAGAATCAATTAACATCTTTGGTTTTCTTTTTTTTCTTGTTAAAACCATTTCCACTGCCCCTCTCTGTCTGCTGTACAGAGCTACAATCTTTTTCAACTAATTTGTTTTTAAAAATAAAGCCAAAAATTGAAAGCAAACATTTGCATAATTTCATAACCCTAAGCTCAAGGAACAGAAGGATGAGTCCCCTTCTTATTCACGATATTCCTTTCCATCCATAATGCCTCTATCATAATATAAAATTTGCCTAGTTATTTTTTGCAACTCAGTTGACTACAGAGCCATATTCCTTTCTTAAGAACCAGAAAATCACATATTCCATTGTTCCCTAAGCTACATGTAGATAGCTGGCTGGTCCTATTTCAATGCACTGATCCCTCTCGCCTGTGTATTTCCCATATTAATCTGAGAAGGATTTTTTTTTAAGTTTAAAGGAAACAAATCTAAAAGTTTTAAAATTTGAATAAGCTGTCCAGTTTTTATGAGCTATTACATCATAAGGTCATGGTAGTCTGGTGGAGTTCTCACTACATTGAAAAAGGCAAACATAAACCATATTGTCAGAAAGGAGAATGAAAGGAAAACCTAGGAGACTACATGCCAGTCACTCTCACCTCAGTGCCTTCAAGATCATGCAGAAGATCTTCCTGAAAGCTCTGCTTGGGCACGCACTGAACAAAGACGTTGGTTGTTGGTAACCAGCATTGCTTTACCAGGAAGAGCAACTGATTTTTTTGACCTTGACTTGTTCAAATATCTTTACACTGTCCCATACAATATCCTGATATCTAAACTGAAAAAATATGGTTTTGGCAGACTGACCACTCAGTGGCTAAGGAACTTGGTGGATGATCACACCCAAAGAGTTGTGGTCAATGACTCAATGTCCAAGTCAAAACCAGTGGTGAGTGGTGTTCTCCAAGGCCTGTGGGTGCTGGTTGATGAAGGACTTGACACAAACAGACAGTGTGTAAGTGCAGCCCAGAAGGCCAAGCACATACTCAGCTACATCAAAAGAATTGTAATCGTCAGGTAAAGGGAAGTGATTGTGCTCTCATGAGACTCCATCTACAGCACTGCAGAGTGTTCTGGAGCCCCCAAGAAGGACATGGGACCTGATGGAGTGAGTCAAAATGATGTTCATAGAGATAATCACAGGTCTGGAACTCCTCTGCTATGATGACAGGGTAAGGGAGTTGGGCTTGTTCAGCCTGGGGAAAAGGAGGCTCCAGGGTACCTTATCGTGGCCTTTCAGTGTCTGAACGGAGTCTTGTAGAAAGCTGAAAAGAGACTTTTTACAAGGCTTGTAGTGATGTGATGAGGGATGATGGCTTCAAACTGAAAGAGGGAAGATTTAGATCAGAAATTAGGAAAAAGTTCCTTACCGTGAGGATGGTGAGACATTGGCTTGAGTTATCCAAGGAAATTGTGGTGCTCCATTACTGGATGTGTTTAAAGCCAGGTTGGAGAAGCCTGGTCTGGAGGGAAGTGTCCCTACACATAGCAAGGCATTGGAACTAGATGATCTTTGATGTCCCTTCCAAACCCAAAGCATTCCATGATTTTATGAATTTGTGTAACACCCTCCAATAAATTTGCAGTTTATTTTGGCATAAGGCAAAGGATGGGAAAGACAACAAGAACATCTACAAGTAGTCATCAACAGCAAGGTGACTAGGAAAAATGCAGACTGCTGAATTGGGACCTGGTGATAAAGATCACAACAGAGGCAGAGATCACAGAATCACACAATCATACAATCACTCTGGTTGGAAAAGAACCTTGTGATTATGGAGTCCACCCCTAAGCTCTTTCTTTGACCACTTTATTGGCAAAACCACCCTTCAAGAAACCCAGATCATCAGAAGGAAAATCCTCAGTATAGGAGGATTAGATTTTGGAACATTATAATAAATTCTATATACATAAACCCATGGAACCTTGATGCATGCACTCGCAAGTACTGAAAGGGTTGGCCAATATAATTATAAAGCTGTTCTCAACAGACTTTGAAAGATTATCGTGGAGAATGAGGGAGGGTTCTGACGATAGGGAAAAAATAAATGTTCGTTTCTGTCTCCAAGAAGGACAAGGAACAGGGTCCAGGGATTGACAGGATGGTCAGCCTCACCTTGATCTCTCAGAAATGGGTGGAGCAAAGACTCCTGGAAATGGCTTCAGAATCAGTGAGTGACAAAAAAAGTAATCAGGAGTAGTTGGAAGCATTTGCAAGGGGGAAGCCGAGCAGGGTAAGCCTTATAGTCTTGTCTGTTATCTATCTTGGCTTTATGAATGGTTTCAACACTGTTTACCTTAATGTACATACCCATAGGCAAAGAGACGAAACACAGAGTTGGTATGTGGACACAGAGGTGACTTGAAAATGGGCTGACCTGCTAGTATCAAAACATTCTGATCATCATCACAAAGTCTGTTTGGAAGTCAGTCTCCTCCAGGATCCATATTGGGTCCTATATTTTTAATAGCTTTTTAAGTGATGTGATGGTTGCTGATGGTCTCGCTGCCATTCAGAGGCATCTGAACAGGCTGAAGAAATGGGCACACAGGAACTTCATGGATTAATACAAGGAACATGGCAGGACCTGCAACTGGAAAGGTATGACCCCGTGTACTGGCACGGGATGGTGTATAATCAACTGAGAAGCAGCATAAGCCAGCAGCCTCCTGGGCTGCACTAGGTGGGGCATTGCCAGCAGGTTAAGGCAGATAATCCTGCTCAATAGGGGTGTGACACACCTGGATTTATATGCCCAGTGCTGGGCTCCCCAGTACAAGAGAGACATGGACACAGTAGAGGATGTTAAGCAAAGGTTTACAGAGATAACTGAGGGATGGAAGCATTGGAAAGGCTGGTGGGGGTACTGCTCAACCTGGAAAAGTTTAATGGGTGATTTTGCACCTATATATAAATATCCAGTAGGAGGGAGTAAAGAAGCCAGAGTCTTCACAGCAGTATCCAGAGACAGGACAAGAGGCAGGGCACAACGAACAAGAGTGGAGATACGTGAAGGGTACTGCTCACCAACTATTCATTCTTTCCTGGTGCTCCTCTTTCCACCAAACTTATTACACTGGTGTAGAAGGAAACTAAATGAGCTATTCCTGATGAAGCCAACCCAGTTGTTGTGTAACTCATCCATATCTGCCAGATGTTTACAAATTGTTAAATGTTGTACGATTTCTCTTTTTCTTGGGACTGAATATGGCTTGACTAGCTTATCAGTCTTGCCCTTCTTCCTCAGCTTTATCCTGTACTCTGGTTTTCAGACGCTATTTCAAATGACTGGCAATGATAGCTAGAAGTGATACGATTTGAGGAAGTGGATCTTTTTTGCAACGCTATCAAATACCTTGATTTTCAAAGGATCTTCAGAACACGCCAAAACCCAGGTTTTCTGTCTCAAGTAAAACATCCTCAGAAGCTGCTTAGTTTTGAACATCTTCCCTTGTCGTGCAGGGATTTGAAATTATTATTATTCCCACAATAACATATTTGTACCCATTTGGAGTTATAAACCTTGCTCAAACCTTATAGGAAGGCAAAAAGCCTGGCTTTTAGATAGCCTGAACACTATAAATTGAAGAATTTCATGTTTGAATTTGAATTTCTGCAGGAGGAAAAAAAAATAGAGTTTGAAATCAATGAGACACACTCGGCATATTACTTCTGGCTTCGTATAAAAACATAAAAAGTACAGGCTGCTCCACAAAGGGAAATAAATATCTTGTTCAGGGAGAAATCAAGTCTATACCATGAGGATTACTTTCTGCATGTAATGTTATAAAGAAAGGAATCTGGACATGTAGGTGCATTAACCCAGTTCTGAGCTCTTCATTGACATGTTTTATTACTCTGGGGAAATCTCTTAAGGCCTCCTTGCCTGTATTTCTCCATGGTGATATATTTTGTCTCTATGGTGTTATATTTTCACTAAGGTGCTATGTAGAAATATAAAATAATTTTCACAAAATTTCAAAGCTGAAAATCTCACGCACAGTGTCAGTCTCCTCTCTGGAACAGAAGCGATATTCGTTCTGTCTGTCTGTCTCTTTCCCTTTATCTTTCTCTCACATAGGTTCAACAGGGACAAGTGCAGAGTCCTGCATATGGGGAGGAATAACGAACTCCACCAGTACAGGCTGGGAGGTGA
>JAOXOE010000874.1:3609353-3624236 GCA_028565055.1 Phoeniculus purpureus
TCTCCCTTAGTACACGCGGGTGCATCCCATCCGGGCCCATGGATTTATGTACATCCAATTTACTCAACTTATCCCTAACCCAGTCCTCATCAACCAAGGCAGGGTCCTGTGTTCAGAAATTAGATGAAAACAAAAACTTTCTCTACACTTTGTTTCCTCAGTTTTTCCATCTATGATTTTTTTTTTTTAATCTGTTTGGATTTGACCTTCTCTCCTGATGTAGTTGTTTGGGGCTTGAATAATTTCTTTTACCCTTACTATTTTTTTTCCTTTCCATACTCTTGTCACAGATGCACTGATCATTACAGGTTGCGAGGGACCTTCAAGAGTCACCAAGTCCAACCTCCTTGCTCAAGCAGGATCATAAAGCCTAAGATGGGTTAAACAGAAATGCATCCAGATGGGTTGCATCTTAAAACTCTGAGGAGACTCCACAACCTCTCTGAGCAGCCCAATCCAGTGCTCTGTGACCCTTACAGTGAAGAATTCTTTCCTCGGATTAAGAAGCAGCTTCTTGTGCTCCAACTTACTCTCCTTATCTCTTGTACTTTTATAAGGCACAAATGAAAAGAGATTGTCTTTTTCTTCTTGCCACCCAGATTTCGTGTATTTATATATGATAATTAAGTCACCTTGTAACCTTCTCTCCAAGATGAAAAGTCCTAGATCTTTCAAACTCTCCTCATAAGGCAAGTGCTACAGTCCCCTGATCATACTCATGGCCCTCCATTTAACTCTCTCAACCAAGTCACTACTTCCTGGAGACCTAAAAGCTGGACACACAGTCTTAATTGTCTTTTCATTCTTTCCTACCCTCTCTGCTTATGAGTGGTAATTAGGGGGCAGGAAATTTGTTCCTTTTCCTGCTGTGTGAGGGGAGGAAGTAATGTTTTTCTTCCCTCAGTAGGCGGATTGGGAGGATCCTTTGCTTCCCTTTCATGTACTTTTAGTGACAGATCACTGAGTAGCATGGCTTGGGGTTTTTTAGTTTCTTCTAAATGTTCTTGTTGTTCCTATTAATAAAATTAATCAATGCTGATGGGTAGGTCAGGAGGATGAGTCCAGGCTCTTTCCGGTGGTGTCCAGCAACAGAAAAAGGGGCAAGGGGTGTAAACTGGACCATGTGAATTTTCACCTAAACTTACCAATAAACTTTACTTTGAGGGTGACAGAGTACTGAAACAGGATTCCCAGACAGGTTATGGAGTCTCCTTCTCCGGAGATGTTCAAAACCCAAATCCTGTGTAACCTGCTCTGGCAGGGAGGTTGGACTAGATGATATCCAGTGGTTCCTACCAACCCACACTATTTTGTGATTAGCAAACAAGTCTGAAGTTCTGAAAATACAAAGTGTAGGAATACATTTATTTCAATGAGGATAAAGTGTTGTCATTACTAATTACGTTAATCACGGGAGCAATTCTGCTTTAGTCTGTCTTATACTGGGGGAGTGGTTCTTTATTCATCCAAAACAAACACTCATTGCTATCATACTGATACCTGGATGATGTGTTTTCAGTTCCAAGGCAACGTGTAAGATTTATTTTAAAATGTGCCAAACCCCCACTCCCAAAATTAAAAAAAAATCTTACTTTAATCAGCTTAAAAAAAAAAAAAAGACTATGGCTATTATCAGGAAATGCTAATCCTCTTTATTGTTTAAAGTACATTCTTAAATGACACATCACTGTGTAACATAGGAGGAATATACTAGAGAATTAAAAACAGATTGTTGTCCCTTTGGATTAAGGTTACTTTTAAATTTCCAGACAAGAATATAGATTATATTACGGTATAATTGTGGCCACTGCTTTTTAAGGCCAGCATGTTGTTAGATCTGTTATTTGGCTACTGTTTTCCCAAGAGTGTAGTTGACAATCTAAAACTTGGGCTGTTTTCTTGGAAGTCTTTTTCATTGCTTGCTGCCTTGATTTCCACTAAGGGAAAGTCATAGCTTGTTTGTATGTGACAAGGGAAAATGACTATATTTAATTTATTTTTTAAATAAGATGTGTGGATAAAAGATTGCATGTATTTATATCAGTATTTTATAGTTGTTGTTGAAAATGTGTCAGTCAGTATCAAGACATAATTCTTCTGCACTGTGTGTGGAAGAGAAGACATGGAAAATGATTTGCCAATCTAGACAGAAAAAGTGCAAAGTAGCCCATTATCTGCATTTCATCTGATAATAGAATATCCAGGGAGAGAAAAGAAATTGCATTCAAGAAGGGACCGTGGCCTTTTACTTTCATGAACTTTGCTTTAAAACAAAATGGAAGCATTTATCTTATTTTGCTACTAAGAATAGTTAAATATTGCAACTTATCAGAATAACATCAATATCACAACAAGATAAATGTTTCCTTTTTATAATGTAAACCACCACCGCAGGTCCTCCAGTATCCAGAGAAGGTAGGAACAAGCTGAACAAAGTTGCATTAAAACAACTCGATAAATCAAATATTCAAAGCTCTCTGAAACATTTGGAGACATGCAATGCATGCAAAAATCATCTTTTTAAGTGGCGGTGTTGAGCCGGAGTCATGAAAGATGTAGTGAGATGGGGGGGGAACATTCTGGGCTTCTATTCGTATTTATTTTGATTGTCAAAAAAGCAATACTGATAATATTGGTTTTGTTTTTTTTATAATTAAATTTTGTGAACTGACCTACTTTAACCGAAAGGCAAGTTAAAAAAACCATTCTATCCACCCACATCAGCTGTTTCCTCGATACAAGCCAGTCTTCCAGTGTAACACTAACTCACAATGCAACAAAGATAAGACAAACAATCCCTTCTCTTTTCCTGATTAGAGGAAGTCTCATAAATGCATTCCCTGGACAAGTTTTGTAATAAACTCATCCACTTTGTGTTCAATTGTAAATTCAATACCTACCACTATTAGCTGTCCAGTCTGTTGGACTTCATCCTGCTAAGCATCCAGTAATAAACAGGTCTGGGCACCAGCTATAAAAATAATTGTACATATTTTTTTAACTAAACATTGCAACTTGTGATGTTAACTTTGGGTTCATTTGAGTTGGTTGGGTTGTTTTTGTAATTTATTCTACAGTGGATTCTTGGTAGCACCAGAGGATGAACAAATAAGTTGTGTGATGCTCAAAGCCTGAGTGAATCAGTAATAGCTGTCACTTATATTCAGGTGCAGTTGTTTAAGGTGAAAATATTCTAAATGCAGAGAGCTGTTACACATGGGGAAAAATTCTGAACTGCTTATCAGCTCTTTTGCTCAGTACTGACTATAAACATGGATTCTGTCAAAACAGCAGAATGCAGACTTGTTAGAAACTCTGTGCCGTCTTTCTTAACCCCAACAAGCCAGAGCTGCTGTGAACTCCTACTCCTTAGAGAAAGCTGGAGAGTCCTGGGGAATTGAGCCAAACTAAACTGTACAGATCAATATTGCAGCACTTTCTAGAAAAATAACCTTAAAGCCTGCACAAATCAGTTCCCCGTGTTCCTTTCTCCTGAGGAAGCAGCTCCCATTGTTTTCTACAGCTCTGTTCATGGTTGAGGCTGGGTCATATGAATAAAACTCTGCAGAACCAGGTGAGGAGCTGGGAACTTGTGGAAGAGGGATAGAGCTGTTCTATTTGCAAACAGCTGCTGCTAGGCCTGTGCTTAAGCTTCTTGGCTCAGTGAAGCATCCATTTAACTTTAAAGCACATCTCATCCTGTTTCACTGCTTGCTTTTTGGGCCCATGGATCAAAAGCCCCCATGTTCCTTGCATCAGCTGCACCAGGAAATCTCATAAGTGCCTGTGAAAATGCCTGTTGGTGCACACACGGCTGCCCATTCGCTGCTGCTTTATTGGCAACCCTGATAACAACCGTGGCTCAAACAAACTCAGAATGTAACCACACGCTTGTGCTTCTGAGAATCAGTCACTCAAGTTTTCAGCATAAGCACCGGTTTTCTACCAAAAGCAGCTTGTCCAGGCATCCTCTAGTGGGTAAATGTGTTTATCACAGGTTTTTCAAGCTGGCTGATGTTGCTTTTCCAGCCTGAGATGCGTCACCTCCCTTTTGAGATACCAGAAGCTTCTTACACACATGCTTGTGTGCATACACAAACCAAGTGTGTTCATTGCACCTTATAAGCAGACTTAATATTGAATAATCTTTTTTTCTTGAGAAATGAATGTGATCAGGACACCAAAAACAAGCTTATTTCTGTTCCTGTGTATAGCTCTTGAAAAGTGACCTTTCAGCCTCAGTTTCTTCTCTGAATGGGCTGTTGTTAGAGAGTCATGGCAGTTGGTAGAGATTGATTCACTGATCTTTGCAGTGCTTAGAATATCTAAGCCATAGCATAAATTCCATCTTTTTTATCATTATCAGTAATGTGTTTTATTCTTCCAGTTTAAGTCTGAACTAATAAAGGAACTAGCTCTGATGAAAAACTAGGACTGTTGTCTTTCTTCAACAGTGTGGATCAGCACTAGCACTGAACTTTATCTGAATTCTGAAAAAAAAGAGAAAATAGTTAGATTTAATTTTAAATAAAATTGTTTTGAGTCCTTTTTATTTCATCCTAGACTAAGATAAATAGAGGTCTTGATTTATATACCCAGCCAGGTGACACTAGAAACCTAGTGAGAAGTATCAGTTGTCTGTGATTTCCAGACCTGTCCCTGGTTCAAGTGTTTTGAGTGAGGCACCAAACTTTGTTGAAATTCACCTGCTGAGACACAGAGTATCCCTTTAAGGACACCATGCATCAGTTGTCAAAAAGGGTCCTCTTCTATTTTTCTATCCCTTGAGTCAACTCACAGCCCTAGTGTCAACAGGAAAGCTTAAAACCAACTGTAGTGGAAATACAGCTTTCCAGTTAATTCATGCTCCTGAAATATGATTCTTTTTTTCCCGGGTTTTGGGTGTTTTTCTCACTTACTAGAAGTAGGAATTTGACCACAAGTATGGTGGTACTACTATGTTTAGTGTTGAAAGCATTAAGCCAAGCCTATGTCTTAGGACCTGTCTATTATAAGCAGTAATAAGCAATCTGATGACATCTGCATCTCATACTGATGCATTTTTTCACAGGCTGGCAACAGAGGAAGATGTTTCTTATTCGTTTCTCTAGATGACAATGTGACAGTCAAAATACTGTTATTTCTAATACTAATGACACCAATAGAGTTGCTACAGTGACACAAAAGACATTATTTCATTTCTTTTGTATTTACACATACGGAAAGAGATGATATGAAGATAGATGGATTTAGATAGAATGGGCATTGAAGACCATCTAGTTCCAACCCCTCTGCCATGGGCAAGGATATCTCCCACTGTATTAGGTCGCACAAAGTAGTCATCCAACATGTCTTTGAATGCTTCCAGCGATGGAGCATCCAGAATGTCTCTGGGCAACTTGTTCCATTGCATCACTACCCTCTTAGTGAAGAGCTGTTTCCTAAGACCTAATCTAAATCTTTCGTCTTTCAGGTTGAGGCTATCCCACGTGTCCTATCACTAGAAAATTTTGTAAAAACTCCCTCTCCTGATTTCCTGTAGCCCCCTTCAGGGACTGGAAGGCTGCTGTAGGAACTTCTCAGAACTTCTTATGCTCTGGGCTAAACAGCCTCAATTGCCTCAGCCTGTCTTCATAGGAGAGGTACTCCTGGTCATTCTCATGTCCTTTCTTTGGACTCACTCAAGTATGCTTTTCTTATTATTGACTGCTCCAGAAATGGACACACTACTTCAGGTAAGATCTCAAAAAAGCAGAATAAATGGGAAGAATCACATCACCCTCCTTGACCTGTTGGTGACACTTCCTTTGTCACAACCCAGGACAGGGTTGGCCTTCTGCACTACACTCATATGTTGGCAGTTCATGTCGAGCTTCTGATTTACCAACCCCCCATGTGCTTCTCCTGAAGGCTGGTCTCAATCCATTCATTACCCAGCATGTATTTGTACTTGGGAATGTCCTGACCCAAATGAAGGAGCTTCCACTTGGACTTGGTGTTTTAGTGAAAAGGAGAGACTCAGTTCTTCAGAGCTTGTCCTGTGCTATTTCCCAATTTAACTGCAAGGCTCTTCTAGATACATTTCCTCTTTCTGTACTTGTTTTCTAAAGGAAAAGTACTGTTGATAGAAACTGTACTTTACACCATTGTAATGGGCCATATGGTCATAAGGGAGTCTGAGGCATTTATAAATTCTTCATAGGATGCATCTATTTAATGTAAATACTTGTCTTTTTGCTAAGCATCTTAGGTGCTTTTTATTGCCAAAAGGAAGGAATAAGATCATTTCAGATGATATTAACTTACCCTAACGCAGCCATCAAAATTAGACCACCTGAGAATTACCATAGATCTCTTTATCCGCAGTAAAGGAAACCTACATACCTGAAAACATCTGGTACCTTGATGGAGTCTGAGTAAATCTCAAACTAAGGGTGTTTACAAACGGCAGTTTAGTCAATGGCCACCTCAACAGTTTGTCTCCAGTGTTTTCTAAAGGAAAAGATCCCAAACAGAGGATCTACTTTCAAAATTGTAGATATAAAGGTACCATAAGCAGAATTAAAATTACCCGTGATTTTGGGCAAAAATGGACCTGATTTTACGCCCTATCACAGAACCCTTTGCACTTTTAAGTCCCAGTCTTTAATGGATAGGATAGGATAGGATAGGATAGGATAGGATAGGATAGGATAGGATAGGATATTCAGTTGGAGGGGATCTCCAACCAAAACCTAGTCCAATGGCCTGATCAGTTCAGGGCTGGCCAAAAGTTAAAGCATGTGTTTTGGGGCATTGTCCAAAAGATTTCTAGACACTGACAGCTTTAACTGTATCTTTACATGTCTAGGAAACTTGTTCCACTTTTTTCCAACCTCTCAGTAAAGAAGTGCTCCCTAATGTCCAGTCTGAACATCCCCCAGTGCATCTTTTAATTGTTCCCATGCATTTTGTCAGTGGATACCAGGGAGAATAAATCAAGACCTTCCTTTTCAGTTTACATCCTCTGGAAACTGTAGGGAGTAATAAATTCACCCCTCAACCTCCTTTTCTCCAAATTAGACAAATTCAGAGTCCTCTGCTTCTCCTCAGAGGAAATTCCTTCCAGCCTTTTTACCAGTGTTGTTGCTCTCCTCTGGACACATTCAAGGACCTTCACATCCATCTTTAATTGTGGGGCCCAGAACTGCAGAGAATACTCAGCCTGAGGATGCACCCAGTGTGTTTCCAAAACACAGTCTGAGTTTTCGAGTTCCATATATTAGCAGTTCCTGCGCCAAAATAAGAAGAGTTATACTAGCAGATGCTTTGGGCCATGAGTTCTATGAATAGATATTAAGCTACTGTTTCCTATATCTAAAAGACCAATATTGTCTTAAGTGTGATGGCAAATTTTGCCTTGGAAATGTTTATTCCTTCAGTGGTGTGCATGTGTGAGTGTGTGTCTATGGGTGTGTGTCCTTGAATTACTTTTTACATTGCATTTCAAGATTTGATGACTCCAAGTGATCCTGCTATTGATTCAATATTAAGGAAACAAAGAGTTATTAAGTGATAACCTGTTGGTGTATATTTTTGCTCTGTTCATATAAACCAGTGGAGCAAGATCAATTTACTCTCCGGTTGAATTGCTTTTCTTGTGGGCACCTAAAGCATACGTTAGAGAGCAGCTTCCAAGAAACAAATTTATTTTCCTGAAATGATGGTCTTTATTGGCAACATCTAGTTCTTTTAATTTTACAGTTGGTTTACCAGTTATTATCTCTGTTTTCATGAAGCATGAGAAAAATGCTAGAACAGTTAAATGTGCTTACCATATAGTTTGTGAATTAGTGGCTCCTTAAAACTGGCAGCAGATGTGGAGCGAAACTGCACCATCAGTTCTCCTTTCTTTTTCTCTCTTTCCTCCCCACAAATGCTGGGAAATCATTTTCCTGGCAGAGATTACCAAGGTGCCATCAGCATGTCACACGCAGCTCACTGAATGGTATGAAGTATTTGTTCTTATGCCTGACCCCCTTCTTTGGCTGTGACAAATCTGAGAAATCTGAAAGTTGAGGAGGCTGGAGAGGGGGGAAAGGAAGCAAAAAGTCTTCTGATTCTATTTTTTTTTGCCATTATGCATTTGACGGAATGTGCCTTTTAAATGACTTGTACATCCCTTCTCAGGTGTGCTATGGGCAGAGTGGCAGCAATTGCCAGCGGTGACTAAGTGAGAAGTGACACTCTCTGTCTCTCTGAGGGTTTCTTCAAGTCCAGTTTGGAGCCTTTCATTACATTGCAAGAATCCATTAAGACAGAAACAAGGTTATTCCATGAAATGTTTTTGTGACTAAAGAGGACATCCAGCTCTTTAATCAGTGACAGAACATCTACTCTGACAAGACTGAGTGATACAGTGCGCTTGGCTAGCACCTTTGCAACTGAAGGGGAATATAACTTACAAGGACAGACAGTATTCTCATTAAATTGCCATTGGTTGATTCATCAATGCTCCAGTGGAAATAATTATTCTGTATATGTTTGATGTAAATGTCTATGTCAAATGAAACCTCATTTTGTATTTTGCGGATGTCTGATCCATGATAATTTGGCTAATGCCTTTAGGTCATGAGATAACTGTCTACTCCCTTCACTTATGACAGGGGCTGTGGCACAAGTATAAGAGCGATGGGGGCGGGGGGGAGACATACACATGCAGGCACACACAAATATCTATTTTTATACAAACAAACAAACAAATAAAATCACTGTTATAATGTCAGTATAATCCACATAGATTTTATTTGCTTCCATGTGGGTGTGTCCGGTTTTGACTAGAACAAACTTAGAGTAATTGGATTGACCTTTACAAAGTCACCCCGCAAGGACGGTCAAGCAAAATCTCTTCCCAGAAATGTCTTTTGCAGCTAGATACTGTAGGTCACACTGGGGGGATAGAGATGCTGTTGTGCACTTACACGTGCCAATACAATGCTATATGAACATGTATAAGACTACAGATTGATTTTGGAATGAGCCATGAGCAAAGGGGAAGATGGATGCACAGTGAACTACTGCAGAAAGAGCCCAGAAGGGTTGGAGTCTCTCTGAATAGCTCCAACTATTCTTTCCACTTGCTCCTGGGAGAGAGCAGTTATGCTTCATACATGTAGGAAATTATTACTCATTTAATAGTGTCTGATGGAAAATGGGGACATAACCAAGTAAGTGTTCACTTGTTCTCACTAGGAGGGTAGAAAGGCACACATTAGTCCCCTTTAGTACTAAGCAAAAGATCCATGATCTAAATGGACTTGCCTTGGGAATTCGTACAATGTTGTTGGCTTCTTCATAAGCACATAATCTTAGCAACAATCTAATTTATTCTATGTAAAATTGAGATCTTTAGTCATTTAGATAATTGTTAATGATTAATATACCCTTGATAATACCTGGTTGTATCTTCTTTTATGAGTAGAACCACTGAAATCAAAGGGACCAATTACCAGATAAGGAGAAACTCAACTGTTCATTAAAATCATAGGAGTTGAGCTCGAGATCCTTTTATTTTTTTTTTTTACTCTTTTCAGAAAATCATTAGGAAGAGAGGGTAAAAAGCGAAGAAGGATAAAGATGATGGTAAATATCAGATGAGAGGATGCTTTTCCAGAATGCCTTTAATATTTTATTGAAGCAATGGAATATTCAGTAATGAAAAAAAAAAAAAAAAAGATAATAAATAAATTGAAAAAAGAGAAAATAAAGAAGACACAGAAATCGGTGATTGCTGATTAGCTGTTTTCTTTTCAAGGAAAATAATGCCATGATTTTATAAATTGATGTTTAAAAAGTAGACAAATAGAGGAAACAGATGGGAATCAGGAACATGAGCTTATATGTAATTTTTCATCAGCAGTTGTAATAAGGGAAAGGAGAGGGGGGAAAATTGCAGTTTTTTGAGAGAGTTCTGAGGCAGTTCACTACTTGCATAGGAATTCACTGTACATAAAGAGTTAGCTTAGGAGAAAGTAATTTAAACTCTAAAAAACCAAAAGATCACAGAATCACAGAATCACAGAACATTAGGGATTGGAAGGGACCTCAAAAGATCATCCAGTCCAGTCCCCCCACCACAGCAGGAACCCCTAGATCAAGTTGCACAGGAACGTATCCAGGCAGGGTTTAAATATCTCCAGAGAAGGAGATTCTGCAGTGGGCTCCCTGGAAAGCCCATTCCGGACCTCTGTCACCGTCACCATGAAGAAGTTCCTTCTCATACTTCTGTGCAACCTCCTATGTTCCAGCTCACACCCATTGCCCCTTGTCCTGTCATTGGATGCCACTGAGCAGAGGCTTGCTCAATTCTCCTGACACCCATCCTTTCCATATCTTTAAATATTCATGGGGTCATCCCTCAGTCTCCTTTTTCCTAAATTAAAAGAGACCCAGAGATGTTCCCTTTAAATCAGAGTTTGGATTGTGTATTTTTTCTGGTTTGATTTCTTTTTTATAGCAACACAAAGATACGTATTTTAAAGATGGGTGATAGGGAATAAACAGATCTCAACTCCTACATATATGTGAACTAGGTGGTGCAACGCCTGATTCCAATAGCACGTTTGCCCTGTTAGCCCTGGGAGGTGAAGTACCCTAATCTAGGAAGACATCTATACTAATTACTAAATGTCTCAGGGCTAATTTTCATTCTCTTTGAAGTAATGGAAACATCCATGGTGGTGAGCTGTCCCGTGTTCCCTTTAGCTCTCTGCTGTGGGGCCCCTAGCAAGGCTGGGATCAATTTCTTACAAGAAGAGATGGTTTGGCTCTGGGAGAGAAGCACACAGTTCATGGCTTGAATGTTCTAAGAGAAGCTGCAACAACAGACTACAAAAAACAAAGGTTTTGTCTTTGTAATGTCTCTGAGAAAGGCAATTTCCATGAATGAGAGGTAAAAATTTGAAATACTTACACTTTCCCTTGACAAGGACATGGGAATGGAAAATAACCCAAGTCAAGAACTGCAATGAAGCAGGATTCTTCTTTATGCCTCTATAATCAACGGAGAAGTCTACAGTTCAGCACTTAGTAAGTAATACACACATTAGCCATGGAAAAGACAGGAATGTATTTCCAGGATTGCTTTTCTTTCTCCATGCTTAGTGTGATGGTATATTGTATAGCATAAATAATAGCATTCCATCCTTCACTTAAAGCCATTCATTCAGCTAAAATTATTTAAATAATTTCTTCACTAGGAAATTGCCTGTAGAAATACAGGGTCAGTGAAAACACACTCCAGTGAAGTGCTAGGAAACTTTATAATATTTTTAATGTGATATACTTTTTTTCCTGTTTAAGTCTTGTGTTATATAATGAGTAAAAATGGTGTATGAGGAGGTGAAGAACTGGCATTTATTAAACAACTGTGATGCTGTCAGTAGGAAATAAGATGACAAGGAAGCACATCTTCTTTATCATTAGAGAACCAATTATCTCTCCGTGCTGTATATATGTAATATACAAAAGCAGTGAAAATCCTTGCCTCAAAGAATTTATAACCAATTAAAGTATTGATACAGCTAATAGGCAAGCCTTTGTATATTAGTGAGCAGTATCAACATGAGTGTTTCTGAGCGCGTATTGCTGATAAGCGGCAGTATTTACACACACATACATACAAACACACGTACTGTATTAGGCTGTGTCTTATATCTTTTTCTCAACTCCTAATATAATCTCTGTACCCAAGACAGGGATCTTTGTCAGAGATTTATTCTGCAAATTAAATGAGCTATAGCCTCTTCCCTTATTTTAATGTACACTTTATTCTCAGAGCCATTGCTATTTAAATTTGTTCCTTAACACATGCGGTTCACTTTATTTTACTTTTACTGTGTCTGGACTATTCAAAACTGACACATATAAAAAATAGTGCCGTTTCCCTGAAATAGCAGTGCCTTTGTATGTGTGAAGCTATAAATAAACACTGGCAGTTAAACTTCTGTGCTTTTAAACTTTAGCCTCTTTATCTCTGTCACTGTTAGAGTCCCGTATCTGGTCTGCCTTCCTTTTTTGCTTATGACAAAATGCTTATGCAGCAGTAATCACTCTTGGAGCCCTCCCTTCCCTCCATTTCTTTCTTTCTCTTTTAATTTCCAGGTTGCAGATGCTAGCTTCAATGGCATCGGCTGCAGCTTGGCCAACAAATCAAAGCCGCAAAGTATGTTTCTTCCACAGCCAGCCTTTCCCTCTTTTGAAGCCCTCTAAGTTTTTCGGTCATAGCTAACTCCTGAATGCACTGGCTTGTTCTGCTCATTCTGAATTTGCTACAGACATACTGTGGTAAAAGAAAATCACATGCCACAGTTTTTTCTATTCGATGATGGTTTGGGAATATCAAAGAATCATGGAATGTTTTTGGTTGGAAGGGTCTTTACGGTTCATCTACTGCAATGCTCACTGCAGTGGGCAGGGACATCTTCAACCAGATCAGTTTGCTCAAAGCCATGTCCAACCCGACCTGGAATGGTCACCACCTCTCTAGGCAACCTGGGCCAGTGTTTTAACATAGTTATTGTGAAAAAATATCTTCCTTGTATTTAGTCTGAATCTCCCCTCATTTAGTTTAAAACCATCAGCCCTTTTCCTGTCATAACAGGATTTGCTAAAAACGCTGTCCCCATCTTTCCTTATAAGATCCCTTTAAATACTCAACCTGTACAATAAGGCCTCCCTCAGGAGACTTCTCCTCCAGGCTGAACAGCCCCAGCTCTCTCTACCTGTCCTCCTTGGAGAGATGTTCCAGCCCTTTGACCATTTCTGAGGCGTCCTCTGGCCTCACACTAACAAGTCTGTGTCTTTCCCGTGCTGAGGATTCTGGAACATTCGGTCTCACCACAATAAAGTAAACGGGGAAAATCACCTTTCTTCACCTGCTGGGCATGAGGTTTTGATCTGTTTCAGGTATAGACACCTCTCTGGGCTGCAAGCACACATTCTCAGCTCACTTACAGCCTTCCATCCACCAGTACCTCAAAGTCATTCTTCACAGGACCGCTGTCAATCCCTTCATCCTATGGCCTGTGTTGATATGGTGTTGATACTCCAACCCAGGTGGAGGACCTTGAACTTCATAAAGTTTGTACTGGTCCACTTCTTCAGCTTGTTCAGGACCCTCTAGATGTCATCTGATCCCTCAGGTTTGTGTCAACTACATGAGTCAGCTTGGTGCAAACTTGCTGAGGATGCACCCAATCCCACCATCTGTCATTGATGTTGATATTAAACAGAACTCATCCCAGTGCAGACCCAAGGGACACCACTTGTCAGTGCTCTTCATCTGGACATTGATCCATTGTCTACTACCATACAGATGTGACCACCCAAATAATCAATTACCTATCCATTGAACAGTTTATTTATTACAACTATATATCTAATTTAGAGAGAATAATGTGTCAAAGACTTTGCAAAAGTCCAGTTAGATGATTTCCACAACTTCTCTTAATCATTCATGCAGTTACTCCATCACAGAAGGCCACAGGATTGGTCATGATGGAGTTGTCCTTAGTAAAGCCATGCTGGCCATCTTGAATCACCTCCCATTTCATCCACATGTCTTTAGCAGAACTTCTAGGAACAGGTGCTCCATGAGCTTCTGAGGCACAGAGGTAAAGCTGACAAGTAGGTAGTTCCCACAGGCCTCGTTTCTGTTACTTTTTAAAATAATTGTAAAGTTTCTCTTTTTTTTTTTAAGCCATCAGGGACTTCACGTGATGCCAAGAGTGTGTAAATATCACTGGGAATATCTTAGCAGCTACACCAAGCAATATCTTCAGGGCTCTGGGATTCATCTCACCAGCTCCCATCAACTTACATATTCAGGTTCAGGTTATTTAGGTCACAAACCAAATATTCTCTTACAGTAGGAGGGATGTTGTTCCTCAAGTTCTTGTCTTACACTTCACGCACTTAGGAGGTGTGGGAAGACAGGTTTCAGGAAGATGAAGACAAAAAATTTGTGGTTTACCTTAGCCTTCTTTTGTCCGTTGTTACCTGTATATCAGTCTTACTCATCAGGATCAGAAGGTTTTCAGCCTTCCTTTTCTAGCTGATGCATCTGTAGAAGCACTTCTTGTTATTCTTTGTGTCCCTTGCCAAGTCCATTTTTCAGCTGCACTTTGTCCTTTCTGACCCCAGTCATACACAACTGAGCAGCATCCCTATATCCTTTCCAGGATGCCTGTCCCTCCTTCCACTGCTTGTGCAGTACCTTCATAGTTTGACCAGCAGGTCTTAAGTCAGAGATGCTGATCTTTAGCCTTCCTTTCCTGATTTCTTACACCTCAGGATTGAGAGCTTTTGTGCTCTGTGCAAAGCATCCTCTGTTCTGGTTATCAAAGCAAGGGTTTTGGAAGTGAAAAATTCAGTTTACCATCCTATGTCCTGTTGTGATTAATAGCTAATTCTCGAGGGAAGTGTATAAAAAGCAGGAAAATTACTGGGTTTGTATGCTTTTTTATTGTTCGTTTAGCAGAATAGAGACTTTCTGAGCTAAACATCCTGTGCAGGTTGCGGAAATAAGACTTGTTTAAACATTGCTTAAACGTCAGCCAGACTTTTGAAAACTCCTGGTAATACTGCCAGTGCCTATATCTGTGGTTACCTTCAGGGTTTTGAAAACAAATTTTAAGTTCAAGAATCTAGATGAAGTTCCAGAACTCCAGCATTACTGGTTTTACATCCTGGTTGTTATTGCCATTTCCATGGACTTCTGAAGGGCAGACTTCAACCTGTTTAGAGCACTGGTTAATAAAGTCCTTGTAGTACAGTCCTGGAGGGAAAAGGGGTCCAGGAAGGCTGGACTTTTTTCAAAAATGAACTCTTGAAGGCTCAGGAGCA
>JAOXOE010000874.1:3624336-3663116 GCA_028565055.1 Phoeniculus purpureus
AAGGCAGGATTGGACATGGCACTTGGTGCCATGGTCTAGCCTTGAGCTCTGTGGTAGGGGTTGGACTTGATGATCTACTAGGTCCCTTCCAACCCTGGTAATACTATGATACTATGATGATACTATGATACAGACACAGTTCGCTGATACGACTATAAAGGGGACATCTTGAATGCTACACTTCAGACAGGGCAGCCTGCGAAGTATGAAAAAGGTAATTGGCAAATAATTGCCAAAGTTCAGATAGCGCTACTCTGTCCTGAGAGTGGAGCTCCTCCCACTCTACTGCCATCCCCATTCTGTACCACTGCTAGCCTGCCTCAACTCCCACCCTCGCAGAGGAAGGGGAAGAAAGCCCAAACCAAATCTTCCCCAGCCGCAGGGATATGTAAATTTCTATGACCTTTGAGGACTGAAAGCACACCAGCACTGGATGATTCCCAGCACCTGTGCATGATTTCCTTACAAAATGGGACCAGCTGCCTTTTCAAGGGCCCCAGAACTCCCAAGCTAAGTAATGGAGTGGGGGAGATTTACTTCAGCAAGCATTAGAGCAAAGGATAAATTAGAGCTTATGGACTCATGAACAGGAAGCTAAGCTGAAAGCAGAAATAGAGTAAGGGAAAAGTTGGTAGGGAGTAATGGGATCTGCTGCAAATCAGGAAAGAATAGTGAAAAAAAGAACGACAAAGGTGAAGGAAAACAAGAATTCCGGAGATGTAAAACATAGGGTAGAAATGAAAATGACACTAAGTGGGCATGAATAAGGGAAAAGGCACGGTGTACAGTAGAAAAGGAGAGTCTAGAATTAGTATGAACAGTCCATATAAAATGGGAAGTCACTCCTACGAATAAATAAGGACTATAAAATCCCTGCAGTTGAATTAATGTGTTATGTTTACTTGCTTTATAGTAAAAACTGGAAGAATTTCCTTGTAAAGAGGAACCAACTTTAGGAATTATTCCAAAAGTGGGGAACAGACATGGCAGACCATAACAGCTGTTCAGAAGCCATTACAGACCACTGTGTAAATTTTTCTTAGTTCTGTGCTTATTGGCTTAATAGAGTGCTCAGCAGGAATCCTTACAGTCCCCCCTATTAATCTTGCTGTCAGCCCTGTGCAAATTCCACATTTTAAAAAAATATATCCCCAGCCCCCTCCCGACATTTGCAGCATGAAAAGAATGCAGAGGGAGTCAGATCCTCTTTTCCAAAAAGCAAAGGGGCCTGCAGAGTGAAGATGCTGTGTGTTGCAAAGGTAACGGGAAAAGGAAGCACATTGCTGTGCCTGGTGTCCTCTCACTTCCTTTCCCTTCTTCTTTTTCCAGAGTCTGTGTTGCTTTTCACCCAACTGTTGTTTTCATCCTTTCTAAAAGGAAAAAGTTTTGTCCCTCAACACAAAGGTCATTGAATTCTGCTCTTTGATCATCCCATTTAACTCAGAATGACCATATAAGGAGCTACTAGCTACTTATGTAAGATACTAGCCCAAGGACTGACAGAAATCATCTTTGTGCTTATTTGTGTAACAGACACCTTTAAAAGGATTAGTGTAGGAGGAGAAATAATTTTCTCCTTTGTGCTCAAAGCAGGGTATATTATCTTGGGTTTTAAACCTACTCTAGTACACTCACACAACTTTTTGCAATGATACTTCATAAGCCATGTCCATCCACAATCCAACATGGTGAGATGCCTCAAATAGCTAGAAGAAAGGTTGCATTAAATCGTGTGGGATTTTTTCCAAAAATATCTTTGTTATCCATTATATGTAAAAGACATCCCGAAACATCATTAATTTCTTGTTCTCCTTTCACTCCTCTGCATGATAAATTGTCAGACAGTTTTTCTTCCAGATTAGGCAAACTTTGATTTATCCTTGAACTGGGCTTCAGGCTGGGGTAATTTTTTTCTAGCTGTCCATAGAAACACTGCAGAGAGTTGTTGACATAACCTTAACCACTGTGGTTCAGGTGGCTTGTCTAGCATACCTGTTCGCTTTGGAACAGCGAGTTCAGTGAAAAATCCGCTCGTGTTGCACTCCGCAAAGCGCATGAAGATCTGTGACTTCGTGCAGTAGTTATCATAAAGTATTTTTGTCTAGAGCTGGTTGGTCCCCTTTACCTGACATATAAATCTGTATATGACACTGAAGGTTGCAATCTATCTTATCCCACTGCACAACCAGAACTTTGGTATTGCTGCAGAGCTTTGCCCTGAGTCCTGCTCTGAGTTCATCCTCTCTTGAGGCCATTCTGTGAAGAACGGTTACAATTCTATCGATATCTTCTACCTCTTCCCTTTGAACAGGCTTTTACTTACCAGAAGTTTTCATGATGCTTCCAAGTTGTGCATCTGAGGATGAGACTGAATCTTCCATATGTAGTAAATAGGATGCATAAAGCAACAGACTACAGAATGCCATGTAAATTAATCACAGGGTGATTTAGGATGTTTGGTGATATCATGCATTAATCAATATGGCTTTAATTACACATGCCACAAACGGAACACATTTTTCAGTGAAGGATCAAGGAGCCAAATCTGAAGATAAGTCTTTTCTCATGTTTTTTACCGCCTGTCATGACAGATCAAACTATCTTTCACTGCGTGCTGTGCACTACTCTTTTAACAGTAATGTTAGTTTTCTTCAGGGCAGTGTCACAACAAATAAATATAAAGCATAAATGTAATATCTTTATATCCTTAGCATCTGAGGTGTGAGATCACATACATTAGCAACTGCCCTTGAGCTAAACAAGGTAGCCTGAAAATTCAGATCTGTAGAAGATTTTACTGTTGTTGTGGTTAAGAATTTACAGACAAACTGGTGCCAACTTTTATTACGTGTGTCGCTCGGGTTTTTTGGATTTTGTTCAACTTCTAAAAGCCTGTTTTGACAGCACAGATTTGTCTATGGGTAAAATAGCTTAAAGGTAGAATGATGCTGCTCACGTATTTGAAAAGAACCTGTGAGTATGAAGGGCTCTCTGGATGAGTTCAAAACCATTAAGGGGCAGACATGTAGTTACTTGGAGTAAATAAGCACAGCTCTTTCAAGTTCAGAGAAGCCACACTGATTTATACCAGATGAGGATCTGTCAATAAGAAAACCAGTTAAAGGTTTAAATATTTGTACAACTGAGGTATTACAGAAAGTTTAAAAGTAAAAGGCTTTTCTTAATCTTTCTGGTCGAAGTCCCTTGACTTTCTGTGGTCACTGGTAGGTTTCCACCATGCTTTATTTTTAACCAACTTACTGGTTCCTAATTTTCTTCAGGCCATAATGTATATATCTGGGTGTGTAATTCTGAGCTGAGCAAGTTAAGCTGAATAAAAATATTTCTTTTTCTAAAAGA
Source organism: Phoeniculus purpureus (assembly GCA_028565055.1). Lineage (NCBI taxonomy): Eukaryota > Metazoa > Chordata > Aves > Bucerotiformes > Phoeniculidae > Phoeniculus > Phoeniculus purpureus. The sequence continues at coordinate 3,627,697 of JAOXOE010000874.1, forward strand.
GCTTTAAAATTAACAAAAAATAATTGTGCTTGAGTTACAAATGCAAGGTGATAAGTAAAAAAAAGCCAGGTTTTCTTAACATCTAACATCTGAGCAGTTAAAACAGTTGTGTACAAAAATTCTAAGGGAATTTTGGCCTTCAATTTCCAGCTGAAGGCTCCCCATAAATCTAATGTCATCATACTTTGCGTTCTCTCTCTCTGGATGGTGCTTGGGTCCCAAGTCCTGTAGACTACTTTTCCCAGATATGTTCTCATATTTAGAAGCAGCTCCCCTGCAGTCAATGGCTTATTCTGTGCTGGAGTCCTTGTGTGTAAACTAAAGGTGTTATAGCAAAAGTCTTGAGCCTAAAGGTTGGTTTTGTTGAGGATTTCTATGTACAGTCTTATGTCCCGGTGTATGTATATCTTCAGGAACATGTTATTCAGTAGTTTTAATGTTTTATACAGTTCTCTGTGGTGATCCGTAGTCCAGATGTTCCAGCAGAAATTATCTGGAAGCCAATACTCTGCTTGGGACCATTTTTTAAAACACAAAATAATGAGTCAAGTCATCTGCCTGGAGTAATGAAAAGAATTCCCCCTCCTCCATGAGAACAGCTCAGCTTAGTTCACTAATCTAGCAGAAAAAAAACATAAATCCTCTGAACTCTTACAGTACCATCTGATTTTGGAAGTGCTTATTACATGCTGCCCATTCAGCCAGTTGTCCAAGTTGTCCAAGCGTTACAAGAAGTGTCTGGAGTTTCTTTATGTAGTGAAGTGCGCTAGTGCCGAGTTTCAGCTAAGAAAGTTGTAAAGAATGTAGTCATTGCTGGAACGTGAGCCACTTAGTCCTTGCTCTTGCTTACAGGAAGCAAATACAATGAGTTGTCCATTGCAGGCCTGTTTCCAGGGCTCACTTTTTTTTTATTCAAATATGGCCATACATAAGCTGCACATCTGGAGTGGCTGATCTTTGATTTTTATATGAGCTGAATGAGTTTCTCAAATGAGCATGCACTTTTCAGTGGTCTTCTAGGTCAGTAGGTAGGCTACACACCTCAGCGGTATAGACTTATAAATGAACCTGTCTACATTTTAATTAGAATTTCCCTTTGTAAATCAGACTATGATCACTCTGATTTTCCAGATGTTTTACTTGGCATAGGTCCCTTGCAAAACTTTTTCAGTAAAGTATCACTAATTTGAGCCATCCAAATCCACTAATTATAGATATTTCTACCATCAGAATGACTTCCCCACAGTAACATCACTCTATTAGATGCTTGTTTGCAAAAAGTATATGTTGATTAAAAATTAAGGGTTGATCCATAAATACAGAAATTAAAATAGCTTGCCCCCAAAAACCTAATATGATTGTGACATCTTAAATAGTTTCAGAGGTTTTATTCAGAGTAAATACTTATAACATTTCTTAAATATTCTTAAGTGAAGTTCAAAATAGCTGTTACAGATAGATTGAAAATGTTTGAATTTTTTTGTACAAACATAATTTTTGAGTATGTTTGTATTACATCTGAATATGCAATCTTTCATATGTTTATTCTCATCATTTCTACCAGGAAATTATATTTGTTGTCTAAACATTAATTTTTATTAATAAAGAAATAATGAAGCACATGCTGGTTAAATCCGTACGTTACAGAATTTGGGGCAAAAATCATTTTATATGGTGGTCACAATAATGTATGCTTTTTAATGATTCATTTTGGTTTACTCCTATATGCACAGAAGAACATACTCATTAATATGCACATTTCAGAGTGATTGTACCATTATGTTATTTCATGACCACCTTTCCCATGCTAGAGGAGCACATCAAATTGCAGTGAAAAGGATGAATTGTGACTTCTAAGTTACCTTTACTGGCATTAGAGGCCCTTAAGTCTGCAGATGAGACCAGATACTGTATTATAAAAGCTCAACACACCTCAACAAAACAAGGCAGTAGCAGCATAACAGTCTCCAACATGCAGCAAGACCACAAACGATTACACAAACAGTAAAAATTATGAGTGAGACTAAGTATTGGGGATTGTTCTGAAAAATGCTGTAGCTGAACTTTGACATAGAACACTTGGGAAATAATTTCAATGATGCTCACTCTGAGAGGAAAAGACCTCACCAGCCGGCCTCTCTGGGGGACTCGACTGCTCTGTTCTATCTGATTCCAGCTGTCATGATCAGAGACCAGGCAACAGGTGTCCCCCCGCTTGAATGAAAGGGTCAGGGCTCCCAGGAAAAGAGGAACAAGTAGATTTTGTGAAGCGCATGCATGACTTCCAGCTAACAGCTGATGAAGAGAAGGCATTGCAGGTAGGAAGGACTCGCTAGCAAGGGAACAAAAGCCCGAAGAATGCTTTTAAAACAATGATGGTAGGGTTCTATGTGGCTAAGGATCAGTGTCCTCATTTTTAAAGGAAAATCTCACCCTGGTTATTTGCATGTTACTGAACATGAATAAGAAACTGCTGCACAGTGGGAAGTGACCCCCAGGTAGAAATTTTCAAAGTATGAAAATGTTTGCAGCTCAGAATGACTGTGCTAGAACATTTGCAGAACCATTGCAGCCTAGGAGTCTTACTCAGCAGAGTTCTGGTTTTACCTGAGCTTTCCCCCTTTTTTTTTTATCCTCTATAGTACTTGTCAACATTTATGGCCTTAAAATGTATAATATCTTCAGACAGAATTAATTCAGTCCTGGTATTTCTGTGTTGAAGCAAATCACCAGTAAAATTAGTATTCATTAAAACAAAAAATATTTAAAGCCTAATATCTCATTGCAAAACTGTCCATTTAGGGAAATCCAATTAAAAAGCAATTAGCTTTATAAGTGATGTATATAATGTCTAAGAAGGTCAATTGCTCTGCACTTTATAGCTCTAATTTGTTTTCTGATTAGCTAGTGTAAGAAAATTCAGAATGGCTTTTTCACTTTTAGGGAACATTTGTTGCTATTATGTCGCCTTCACTTAAGTATTGTTATTAAAAAAGAGATGCTGAATAATTAATTTGAATAAAAAGTAATATGTGTGCTTATTTTCTTCTGTTCTTCATAGTAGCCCTGAAAGGTAGAATCTCTAGTACTAAACATCCCTATTCAAAGAAACCTTTTAATTTCAAAGATGTCTAAGTAGATACTTTAATCCAGATAAATCAACATGTTCTGACTTTCAAAGATAGTAAAAATTTAAGTAGCTGTTAATGGAAGGTTAGACACCTGTTTGATGGAATGGTGGGTTACTTCTCTCTTAGTAGCTATTTGTCTTTACTGACCTGTGAAAGGTCTAGAAAGTTATCTGAGATGGATGTGTAGGTTCCACATTGCTTAGATGATGTGATGACATGAATCACCACTAACTGGTGTATTTACATTATAAATATTTTTCTCTACATTAAATAATTTGTACTAACTTCTGGTAAAAATGGTATCAACCTCAGGCATTTGTTGTGTTGTTAAAAATTGAAATGAATCCATATAAGAAGCCATTGACATAAATTTCCCTCTCATACACATTATTTTACAAATTCTGAATCGGCTTGAGGAGGGCACTAATTTTTCATCTCTCTTTTATGAGTCTTCAGTATAAACTATTTAACATCCTTATTCATCTTTACTGTCCGTACTCCCAAGTTTTGTGTCTCTTTAATTAATGATGGGCTAAAAAGCTCTTCTCTCTTCATTTAGTATGCATATTTGAACTTTGTACTTCTGAAGTATGTAAGGGAAAATGTGTCAGTTCTGCCTTTTCTGTATCTACACACAGCAGGTCTGTCATTTCAGAATTTCTCTTCCTTTAAAGTATGTTTAAATTATGTTAGCTAATTAGGTATAAGTCAAGGGGGTTTATCTTCAATATGCTAGACATTCCAATCTCTTTTTTGTATTTGCTTGAACACATTTTCCTTGTTCTTTTTTTCCTTTCAGCTGCCACTTTCCTTTGGAGCCAGCAAAGCTTTAACAAAAGTGGTCTTTGATTGTGATTTTGTTTTATGTTTGGGTTTTTTTTTATTTTTAAATATTCCACTAATTTTAAACACAAAAAGACTGTTAAAATAAATTATATTGTTTCTTAGGTAGTGATTGTAAACACAGTATTTTATTCACGTCTTTAAATTACATCAGAGATGGTTCCTAGCAGGTAACCCGTGAAAGCAGAAGCTTTTCGCTTCTTTCTAATAAAGAGAATATTAGTGTATTTGCTGACTTCACTGCTCATTTGTATCAGGGAGATGTTACTCTCTGGCCCTCTGTCTGGTTATTTATCATTACAGAGCAAGCCAGACGTTGTCAGGCCTTGGAACAGCGATTTGGTAGTTTCAGAGAGAGGTACCACTTCTTATGTGAATGTGTTTTGTTGTGGAATTAAAGTACCCGTGTGATGTCCCTTTGGATGCTTTGCTTTTGAATGTTTACACACCCTTTTGATAACAGTAACATAAGTATATAAGTAACTGGGAGTTTGTGGATGTACACACATATAAAAACACGTATGTGTATATACACACACACATATATATGTATATACACACACACACACACAGAGATAGCTTTTTAACATAAGGCATTTGCCTGAGTTGATACTTCTCTCACATCCAACACATCTGGGAGCAAGCCCAGGCTGTCACGGGTTCTGATCGTGCTCTGGAACACAGTAGCAGAGGCAGTGCTTGCCTTCGTACCCTAAGCAGCATGAATGTGCATGAGAAGGTAGCATCAGTTGCTCATTGTGTGTCATCAGTCCTCATGGGAGCTGTCTGATGCCTGAGCAGGGGGCAAGGCAGGTTTGTGTCATTGCCTTGTGGGTTTAGTGTTCTATGCACTCTTCTTATTCTATTTTCTTCAGAGATTCAATATATTTGTAGTGTATTTATGTGAGAAAGATTGTAGAAAAGTAAGATTTGCCTTGTTGACTTGTTTCTCCTTAATGACTTTGAGTTTGGGGTTTGTTTGTTTTGATTTTCTTCTGACTTCTCCCTATATTTGCTGAAAAAGGTAAAATAAAGAATTAGAAAAAGAGATGCAGAGGAAAAGACAGCCTCATTTAAAACCAGGTTTTGTGAAAACAAAACACCGTAGCATCACCAGAAAATTAAGGTATCTCCCAAAGTAAGCAAACAACCTGTACGTGATCATTACCCTCTCGTTTGCATAGATAATGGCAAGTACTGTCATGCAAGGTTACCTGCAATGAGGACCTCCAAATGACTTCTCTAGTCTTTCGTGTATTTTGTCGTTAATCTTGTTCAACTCTCTGGATTAATGATAGCAGATATCAAACACGTTTTTTGTAGCCTTTAATTACTATCAAAGTAAGCCTAGGGCATGCACGTTTTCTCAGAGAAACCAGCCATTATAACTAAGTCTAGTCCCATTTGCGTGCTTGTGACTACAGTCACAGTTGACAGCTTATGGAAGTGGCAGTAAGTCCATAAAAACTTAGAATCACAACTCTAGAGGAGGAGCGTTGGCTTAAACATATCAGTAGTTAATTTTTTTAATTCAGTTGACTAGTACCCTTGGAAAATAGCTTCATGGTTGTTTTATTTGATAATAAATTTGTAAGAGGTTTTGCCTGTAGGAATGCAGTAGACAAGCAGACAATGGATAGAGATAAAATCCAAACAGAACGAAAGGTCCATGGAGGATCTCTGTGACAATTAAACTCTTTTACTGACTGCTTCAGCATTTAGTCTTCTCAGTTAGGAGATTTGTGCTTGGACATTCTTTTTTTACTGTTATCCTGTTACATGAACTTCTTAAAATAGGAAAAAGACTGACTCCCAAGTACCTAATTTTGCCAAGAGAAAGGAAATCGTTCAAGCCATGTGCTCACAGGATCTGCGTGAAAATCACGCTGATCTTGGGTAGTGAACATTGATATCTCAGGTCTTCAGTAGTATCATTCCAAGAACAAGGTATCTCCTACAGTAGACAAATATGAGAACATCATTCTAGTATCACTGTCATGGCTGATTGTGAAATGTGGGTTGGATGGCAGTGCAGAAGTTCAGAAAGAAAAAGTAGTTCAATCGGTAGGCTGCTCAACTTTTGAATTTCAGATAAATGTAAACAGAGAAGCTGCTGTGAAATTTTCTCTGTGAATTTATATTTGATAGAAAGTATGAGAGATGGAATTGAAAAGAATATCGGGTAAAAATGCATTCATGTAGCTAATCATCGCTCATGTTGTGTAATTCAAACTGATAGCATGACCTGCCTGAATAGGGGAAAATCTAATAGAACACTTAACGAAGGATCCTTTAAATACTGACATGAATTCTATTTTTAATCATACTTAATTTATTCTGTAAAATTCTGTACTGCTATCGAATTAATGTTAAAGTTGCCTTTTTTAAGACAGGTTGATTATGAATTAGTAGCAGGAGTAGGATTCTAAGAATGTTTCTATTTTTCTACTATTTAGTATTCAAGAACCCCAGGGTGTTTGAGCAACAGGCGACAAGCAGTTTTGTTGGGAGGACAGAGTGTAACTGAACCTTTAGACACCACAAGAATTTTGGAGGGGTTGGCGGAAAGGCTGTACAGTGTCCTGAGTAATTTTTTCTTTCATTTTGAGAGGATTCTACAGAATCAAAGGCTGTCAAGAAGTGACATGTGTGTGCTGCTGTGAGGGTCAATACAACTGCGAAAGGGCAGAAACACTGACAATGTGCCAGAACAAGACTGGCATTCAAAAGAAGACAAGATTACTCAAACACAACATGTCGTCATGTCTTTGGATACAAATTCAAATTCTTCGAAGAACTCTAATAGCCTTTATCCCTATGCACGATGAACCTGGGAAACTAGTGAAAAGGAGATACTGTGATTTTCCCGTGCTGAATCTGGTGGCAGTCTTCAGGCCTAAAGTCATGTGAAGACACAGAAACCAGAGTACATTAAAGGAAGGAAGGCAACTTGTTCCTGAACTTTTAGAATGACTATAGACTTATAACAGGATTTGTAAGTACTATTATATATACAGTGAACATTCACTTTACTTTCCTGAGACATAGCTGACATGGGAAATCAGGATAGTAGTTGCATGACAGTGTAAAATAGAATTTGGAATGCCCTAACAGTCTATCTCCAAATCACACAGACACTAAAATCTCTGAGAATAAGAACACCAATGTGGTCTGAAAAACCATTAAATTTGTCCTCAATCCCTTTTGTGTCAGGAAAGATCTTGACTGCCTGCTCACTGTCAGAATGATCATAAGGCAGATAATGTCCCTTTGCCTTATAGCATATTTTCAAAATACCAAAAATTTAAAAGCTCTTTTAATTCCTCTTTTTGTTTTAGCACTGAATTTCATTCATACTGTCACAGATGCTTCCTTATAGTTTCAGATTTTTCAAGCCTTATAATGACCTTCCTTGCTGACCCTGACCTCATGTTTTCGTGATGTGGTGTCATGTTGTTGCTGTGAAGCGCAGTCCCTGAGGGGTTAATGCTGTCCTGCCATTCCACTGTTAGTGTAGTGGGAAATTCAAGAGAAACTGTCACAAAGGATAACAGAGATGTAATGAAAAGGTTGTGCAGGTGGTCCCACAGAACACGTTATCGAGTCCTACCGGTGAAAGAATGCAAGTAGACCTATTTGAATGAGCAATGACAATAAAAAGGAAGTAAAATTACAGACATCAGGCAAGTTGGTACTAAAAGAGCAAACCAGATTTACTGTATTGAAAGAGCCTGAAAAATTACAATCATTAATGGTGTATCAAGTAAATCAATAATACCATTAGTTGTTACAATGTGAATTAGCTTCAACAGCTCTTTCATACAACTCAGCAGGGACTCGCAGCTAATTCAGTTTCTACTGCATTGTAGTCACATTTGCATTGGCTCAAAATGGTATTATTTTTTTTTCTGCCCTTCATCGACTTAGTCATCTTATTCAATACTTCTAAGAAAATAAAATAGCAACTTTATGATAAAAAATAGTGTTTAAAAGTTCACCATTACTACATCTTGTACCAAAAAATTGAAGACAAAACCTTTGTCTTGCATGGACTTCTACTAATACCTTCACTAGCTGGTCGGCTTTCTTTGCGGCAATACATCAATGCCAGCTCTCAATGACTCCTTAAAACAGGTCATCCATGACGGCTCCTACAGTAAGGATTGTTCTTTCCACCTCTTGCCTTGCATTTGCTTTCTCAGAGGCTTCCTGCATGGCTATTATTCTCAAGTGCATGCTTAACTCGGAGCCGGCAAATTAAAACAACTTGACGTACACACCTTTACTGTTCTGCATGGTTTAATCTAATAAACAAAGGCAGGAAGGAAGGAGACGTACACAAATGTGCTTTGAGCAAACCATATCCAATAAATATGGCTGATGTAGAGGGTAAATGCATTTACCGTGGACAAAACAAAATAAAATGTAGGTAGTGAGTGGTGGCAAGACAATACCAGGATGACATTTAAGACTTTCAGAATACAAGACCTTGTTACAGAAGTCTCAACCTTTATGAGGGAGATAGCAAGGCCAAAAAATCAATAGAGCATAAGCAAAAATGTCTTTCACAATAATAAACCAACGGTCTTCCACAAGGTCTTTTCCCTTGATAAAGAGATCATAATCAATTTAATTTATGATCTAATTTGACTTCTTTTACTCCATGGAGATTTCTCTTTAATAGAAAAAGAAAGGCACGTTGAGCTTTATTGTTAAAAAAACCCATAATCAGAGAGGAAATAAGGAAACTGGAGGGATTTAGGGAGGAAGGGAGGAGGATCATATATTTGTTGTATCGCGACCACTGCTCTTCTAGGATGTTTTTCTATATCTGACTATGTATTCCTCCAGACGGATATAAAAAGTCCTGAGATATGAGACTACTAAATTTTACATAATAATCATTGAGGTTCATCTCCCCAGGCCATTTCCAGCATTCTAGTAGATGTTGCAAATGAATCACATAAACCATACATACAGACCAGATTTCAAGCATTGCTTCTTAATATATGTTTCCCATGATAAAGACAAATGCTTCTGAGTTGCTTCTGTCTCTAAAATTTGAGTTTGTCTTCATTTCTAGTGTGCTTTTATCCAAAATGCACTTCTATACTACTGTAATCAAGTATATTTTAATTCATTATTTAATTAAAATATCTCATAAGCTTTGTCGTATTAGACCACAAATGAAAGTCTGAAAATAATTGAAGATCAATGTCCTTAATTGATAATTACAGTTTGTTTGTTGAATTTTCTGTTTGTGTCAAATAACAAAAATTTTGAGGAAAATCTTTGGGATTTCCTTATGCAGGAAAATAACTGCTGGGATCTATTTAATCAGAACTTTGCATTGCAAAAGAATCACTCTTTTTTCTCTGAAAAAGAATCACAGAATATTAGGGATTGGAGGAGACCTCAAAAGATCATCTAGTCCAATCCCCATGCCACAGCAGGATCACCTAAATCAAGTCACAAAGGAAAAGGCAGTTTTTAAATGTTTACAGAGATGGAGACTCCATAACCCCCTTGGGCAGCCCATTCCAGTGCTCTGTCACCCTAATCATGAAGTAGTTCCTTCTGATATTTATATGGAACCTCCTATGTTCCAGCTTACACCCATTGCCCCTTGTCCTATCATTAGATGACACTGAGAAGAGCCTGGCTCCATCCTCATGGCACCCACCCTTTATAAACATTAATAAGGTCATCCCTCAGTCTCCTATTTTGAAGTTAAAGAGATCCAGTTCCTTCAGCCTTTCCTCATAAGGGAGATGTTCATATGTCAATGAAGACACTCCCTTCGTCATCTTTGTGGCTCTGTGCTGGACTCTATCCAGCAGTTCTGTGTCCTTCGTGAGCTAAGGAGCCCAGAACTGGACACAAGCCTCCAGACACAGTCTCACCAGGGCAGAGTAGAAGGGAAGAACCTTTCTCCGTCTAATAACCAGCGTCCTTCTGATCTACCCTAGGATGCTGTTGGCCTTCTTGGCCACAAGGGCACATTCCTGGCTCATGGTTATCCTGCTGTTCACCAGGACCCCAGGTCCCTTTCTCCTACACAGTTCTCCAACAGGTCAGTCCCCAACCTGGTACTTGGGGTTGTTCTTCCCAGACGCCAGACTCTACACTTGTCCTTGTTATATTCTATTAAATTTCTCCCCACCCAGCTGTCCAGCCTGTCCAGGTCCTGCTGAATGACAGCACAGCCTGCTGGGGTGTCAGCCACTTCTCCCAGCTTTGTGTTATCTGCAAACTTGCTGACAGTGCACCCTAATCCCTCATCCAAGTCATCAGTGAATAGACTGAATAGGACTGGTCCCAGTACCAACCCTTGAGGGACTCCACTGGATACAGGCCTCCAACTAGAATCTGTCCCATTGACCACCACTCTCTGGCTACTGTCCTACAGTCAGTTCACAATCCACCTCACTACCTGATCATCCAGACCACACTGCCTTAGTTTGGCTGTGAGGATGCTGTAAGACCAGCCAAAAAATTATTTATCACGCGGCATTAAGTGCACACAGTTCAACTTTGGATCCCAGTAGACCTCTGTGGTTTCTATCTCTGCAGGGATTTCTGCAAACCCAAGTCTTCTAAATGTGTTTGTTGCAGATCTTTACACACAGCTGTGTGTCTAAATTTTGAACTGAATAATAAGATATTAGTAGTTATTAGGCAGTATTGGATAGTTAAAATACAGGAACACATGTGCTGTTTTCTCTGGGGAGTTTAGTTGCTTTTTCCCTTAGGAAATGCCTAACTGGATGGGGGCACTTATGCTTGAACTGGTAATTGTTTGCAACAGAAAAAAACCTGCAGAAGGTAAGAAAAGGTATCTTGTGTGGTAGTAGGCGCTTCTAGATTGGTTGTTTTCTTGGTGGATTTAATTTTTGCCGGTCTTTTCCATGTAGAATATTTCTCTAAGGGTTAAAATATCAAAATGCCTAAGAAACGGTCCAGCCTTGTAGTGGCCCAGAGCTATGATTTTTACTTCATCTTCCTCTGAACATTAGTAGTCACCAGAAGACTCGGTAGATCAGCTATTACAGTTCTTTTCTTGAGAACTTACAGCACCAGTGAAAGTTACACGTTACTTTGGTTTAAGTGGCAGTTAAATTAAATACAAATTTTAAAAAGCAGAAAGAAAATTTAAGAAAGTAATTCAAGAGGAGTTTAGAAAGCAAGAAACAAAAGTGTAGAAGCAGATGATTAGATGAAAAGCAGACAGACAATAACAAGATCAGAGTTGTTAATACGTGTTGCTTTTTGACAGCTTGCCCTTTTATATCAAAAGCTGCTGTTTGTGACCACATCCTCCCCTGTGCAGACTGTTATTTGACTAAGTCAAAACAACAGCAAATCACAAAAGGGTATCATGCAGACTGTGTTTCTGTCCGCATCACTCTCCAGTTTCATTCATTCACTCTTCTGCAGCTGCCTTTCCTCATCTTCAAAGCTACATCAAGGCTTCCTGTTTGTCAGGCTGTGGCGAGACATCTCAACTGAGCCATTCAGGAGGCAGAATGAAGGCACCCACGAGTGATTGAAGGTAACAGATAGATGGACTACGTGCTCAGTAGACAATACATGTGCCTATGAAAAATCTAGTGCTCCAGGCCAACTGTCCATTTGGCCCAACCCCAACATCTAACAGTTGCTCAAAAGTATTTCTATTCCATTATAGTTAATTTTCCCCACGTATTTACTGTTAAGGCTTGCCATTATGCATTCCAGCTTTTGAACTGGACTGACCTATGTAGTCTAAATCAGATCCATGTCAGCAGAAGCTGGAGGCTCGTGTGAAAACTACATGTGGAGCCTGCTGTACATAATGTATTTTGAGGAAACTTATTTTTCTCTCCTTCTGTAGCCCACTGTCTGATCAGCACAGACTGCTCTGTGAAGAGGAATACGTGTGCGGTGAACAGCAGAACACCACGATAGCGTGCCAAGTTACGAAACGTTCCATCAAAAAGCTGGAATAGGCTGTGTCCTGCCCCCACTGGATACACGCACAGTGCTGCACGGGTGAGTGTTTGAAAGGCACTCATTGGTGACCTAATTCTTTCTTGCTGCGTTTTTGTGGAGGAGAATTTAGCTCAAGTTTGTGCTGTGGCCTTCTACTATGTTTTTAGATAGTCTCTTCTGGAGAATAACTTACATGAAACAAAATACACAAGGTTGACTTGTCAGCTAACAAAAATAAGATGTGACTAAGACTCTGAGACTGCTATAGCTCCAGAAAATACGATTAACGTTTAATTAACTATATATGAATTTCTCTATATTTCCTCATAGTTCTGCACGAAATATATGAGCACAATTCTGCCAGACTTCCATCTCTCAGGTTAGCTTTGTTTCTTTCAGACTTTGGAAATAGATTTTGTCATGTGTAAACCTGAGAAACTCATTGTAATGGCATGTCCTTCAGACAGCATTTGTCTTGTCCTGCCTATTCTCTGCACTAGTGAGGAGCACTGGTCTTGCTGTCAGCTGAAGACAAGGTAGATAATTCCATTTTGTTGTGTTAGGTTCAGAAGAGCAGGCTTGTGAGTAAGACTGGAAAAGCAACCTGAATAAGGGAGGCTGGTCATGTTTGTTTTGAGGCAATTCCTACTTCCTGCAGGTGCTTTATGGTGATCCCCACAGCCCCATTTCAAACACAGTGAAGCTTCCTGCTAATAGAGCAGCTGGAAGGTAACTTCTTAAGCAGAACATTCCTCCTAAAGCTGTGGGAAATATTTTTACTTGCTTGTACTCAGTATCAACAAACTGGAAATCAACATTTACTGAAAAGCAGTGCAGGGAACAGAGGTTGTTCTAGTCATATTTCAAGGTTTTCTAATTACCATTAAAAGGCTGGTAATGCTCACGGATGAAACTTACCTTCAGACATAAAAATCCATTAAAAGTTCTGCTTGTGTCCATATCATTGTACTGGATGTCAATACTACTCGCGTGGAAAGTGATGGTAGCTCTCTCTCCTACTCTTGTGAGACCTCACCTGGTTGTACTGCTTCCAGTTCTGGAGTCCCCAGTATGAGAAGGATATGGAGCTGTTTGAGTCCACAGGAGGACTGGAGGATGATCAGATGGCTGTAGCACCTCTCCTTTGAAGACAGGCTGGGAACAGAGGCTGTTCAGCCTAGAGATGAGAAGGCTCTTAGAGAATCTTATAGCAGCCTTCCAGTACCTGAAGGAGCCTGCAGAAAAGCAGGGGAGGGACTTTTTATGAAGGACTCTAGTAAGTCAACTAAAACTTTGAACGTAGCATTCAGCCAATAAACGATATAGCAGATGACAACCAATCACAATATGGTATTTGTTTTATCACTGCAAAAAATTAAAAAACTCTCAAAAAAACCAGAGGCCAGAAACGTAACCAGAAATATCTGATCTGTTTCACATGAGATCGCAGAGCTCAGTGAGCTCTTCATAGGGTTTCATTGTACAAACACTGACAAAACTACCCATTTTGAGTAGAAAGGGTCGGGAAGGCGCCGAACACAAAGTTGCTTCCAGAGTGCTTAGGCCAATTCCTGCATCATGCTTTCACAAAGCCTGGAGGACACCAGCTAACAGCTTCCTTCCTGGTCGTGTCTCATGGATGTGCACCTTGGAGACAAGCCTGAACTAAACCATGTTACTTGTTGGCTCACTGTCTGGCTATATTTAAAGCTGAGGTCTGTTGGGCAACTGAATTGGATAGGAACAACTTTAACTACATAAACGATCCGGATTTGAGGTAGATGAGTGGTGTGAAGATTTTTACACAAGGAGTGATAGACACATTAACAGCCTCAACTTATGACACAAAATCTGGATTTATATGTTTTAAGTAATTGGCTGTACATAAATATGTAGCCCTCCTTACTGTTGTGAGTAGTCCGTTGCTATGGGAATGTGGGATGCAAGATTTGTGTGTTACTTCAGAAATGTCTTCAGATATCTTGCTGTTACAGGCCTTAGGCACCTAGAAGAAAATGAAAGGAAATTAAAGTAAATAATCAGAAGACTGTGTGTGTTTAATGACATTAGCTTTTATTTAAAATATTCTTTGTAGATATTCCTCAGAGAGCTCTCAAGAGGATTTTGTCATATTGAGAGATTTTTCTAAGCACTGATAGATTTCTAATGACTGATAGAGACTGGTATTACTCTCCAAGTGATCGGTACGGTTTCCTTTCATCTTTGAGTTTCTATGAAGCACCCTCTAATTTAAAGTCTAATATCTTTCTTGTGTTCCCTTATGCAGCAGATGGCACATGTGACTACATCCTACTTTCTAATTCCTATGTGACATTTATTATTCATCAGAAAGGAAATTTAAAAACGTTATCTTTCCAGCTTCTGATTTGGGTAATCATATACATTAAAGAAAACATTACTTAAAAGAAATTATATGTAAAGACATACTAAAAGTACAGCATAGGGGCCACCCAGTGGGGCAGCAGCAGTGTGATGTTCAGCCAAAGAGAAGCTCAATAAACAAAACCCACAACTGTTGAAAACTCTCGCTTCCCACCATCTTCTACTCTTTCTATTTCTGTGTTCTTCTGGTGATATTTCTCCTTTACGTACTTTGAGAATTGAAGCAATTCTTAAGTACTGGTAACCATATATTCAAATACACCTTGGCATTCCTCTACTTACAGATTCATTGTACAAGGCTTTAGAAAGACACTCACTGGTCCTTCATTCCAAACTGCAGACAAAGTTTCCAGTTACTCTTTCAGATAATTACGTGTGCCTGGTTAAAGGGAATTATTCTTGTTCAATTCACTGAAAGTCTTTATTTTGAAGTAAGTACAGTATGTACACCATAGCTTGGCAGACTTTAAAAGTGATAGAGTCTTGGACAATGATGCAAAGCTACCCGAGAAATAAAAAAGGGTTGCATGCTGGTAGAGCATTTTTCCTTCAGGCAAAAGTAGGTAAGATTTTGAGTTTTCAAAAATACCAGATTGTTTTAGAAACACAAATTCTTGGGATTCCTTAGGGTTATTCTAGAATATTTAGTTTTAATTTATGTTTTGAAAATAACTAGATCTTGTCCTTCTCACATGGTATGGGTTTACCACAAACCAACTTCCCTGTGAGAGCTCTGGGTCTGACCTGGAGTTTGTAGAATTTCTAAACTGTTTCCCCTGTACTCAGCACTGGTGAGTCCACAACTTGAGTACTCTATTCAGGTTTGGGAACCTCAGTTCAAGAAAGACATTGAGGTGCTGGAGTGGGTGCAAAGAACAGGGAAGCTGATGAAGAGCCTAGACAACAAGACCTATGAGGAGTGTCTGAAGAAGCTGTGGCTCTTTAACATAAGAAAGAGGAGACAGAGGGGAGATATTACCCTCTACAACTACCTGAAGGGACATTGTAAGAGGTGCGTGCTGGGCTAGTCTCACAGGTAATTAGTGATAGAACAAGACCAGAATGGCCTCAAGCTGCACCAGGGGAGGTTTAGATCATTTACATATTGTGCTTAGAGACATGCTGTAGTGTCTAGTGTCGGCTTCGTAGAGTAGTGTCATTGATTGGACTTGGTGATCCTAAGGGTCTTTTAAAAATTTGAATGATTCTAGTTACTGAAACAAGAAAAAATTTGAGATGCAGTTGCATCTTCTGTTTTAGTTTAAAAAAAAAAAAGGTAGAATTAGTCTAGAGTTTGGGGTTTGTTTAGCTTCCAAAATTAGTGAAGTGCTTTTGGTTATACCTTTCTGCTATATCTCTTCAGACTCTTGACTGTAAAGGGGTTGGTTTCATGGTAACATGTTTATTTATGGACTGTGTAAACTGTAAAGTGTGAACTGTTGCCAGCATGGGTCTAAAAGGATAACGTGAATGGGTTTTGTGGATGTTAAGTGGTTCTTGGAATGGCATAAGAAAGAACATTGAAATTTTAGAAGCCTTCTGTGAGCAAACTGGCTTTAAAACACAATGTGCAAAATGTCACGGGTTTTACATTAAGCCAAACAAAAACTCATATGCACTCAATGACTGTTCTTCATGAGAAATTAACAGGGTAAACATGATAGAACAAGGTGAATCAGCCAGATATTTACAGAGATATATAAACTCCTGGATTTTCATTTCAAAATGTGATTTAATGAGCAAAGGGAAAGATTTGCTACACTGGATCAGGAAAGCACCATTAAAACCATTCCAACAGATTGACATCTTGAGAACATACCGCTTCCCAGGGTGCTATAATTAAAAGACATAATTCATTCTATTAATTGCAGAAGCTAAAAAGAAATATTGGCTAGTTTTTCAAGAAACTTTCTTTAAAGACAGTAATAATAAGTTATAGAAACCTTATTGAAGATTTGTAAAGGAATCCCTGGCATTGGTGGTGGGTATGACAGGTAGGTGCAAAAGTAAATTGGCAGGGTTACAGGAAGCAGCAAAGGAAAAGTTAGAAAATACCACCGCTTTACAGACAAAATGCAACAAAAATGAAATACGTTGGCTTTCCTCTGGGTGCTTGTGGTCTATGGTATGATGGTACTTTTTGTGTTCTCATAGACTTGGGGCTCTCTCAACCGAGTCAGACAATAGTTGCTTGTCGACTGGTGAATACAGCACTTCTTACCTCTGTGGATATAATACACATTCACAAGTAAGGCAAAGGCAATGTCAAAATATCTATGGATGTTACGTTATAGTGGTTGTTACCTGTAAGTTTGTTATGTTGCGTGTACAATGTAATAAAAGGGACAACAGCTGGGACTCGTGATGATGATGATGACACTCATTGCGCAGTAACATGCCAAGGATGACTTCTACTAGCATACTGGCTTATAAGCAGTGTAGACTCAGGTGGATGGGTCACCTTTACTAAACCTATACAGAAATACTCTGGTGTTCAATAAATAACATTAAGTGCTGTGTGGTGCTGGTGTTGCTCAGCTCCTCACTCATCCTTTCTTCTCTGTGAATGGAAAGGCTCATTTATTTTATTTATGCCTATGAGATTTTAACCTCTTGGTTTGTGAAGTTTGGATTACTTCTGAGGCTTAGAAAAGCAGTTTTTAAACAATTTTTTTTTGTTTTTGTTAAATTAACTGCTATATTTATCAGGACAGGATAGTGTTTGTTTTATTTTCAGTATTGACCAACAGGAACCCAAGATTTCAGACTCTAAGAATACACACTACTTGTGTGTAGTCTTTTCAAAATGTATGTGGTTATAACAATTCCTACTAATATTTTTGTCTCAAAGGCAGACAATTGAATTTGAATTCTGTTTGAATCAATGGTTTTCTTTACCTCTGTCTCCTTCCAGTTCTTAACTAGTTATTAAAATAATTGAAATTTGTTTTTTTTAATCTGTATGTCATTAGCTTTTTTGACATTAATAGAATCATACTCTTTAAACTTCCTGAAAGTCATTTATCTTTGGGACAAAGAAATAAAACAGTAATTATTACTCCAAGGATTCTGTAGGTTAATCTAATTAAGAATCTAGACTTGTTATGTCTTGGTTGGAGTCCTAGTACCAAATGAATTTATAGCTCATTTCACTAGAAATTTGTTTTCACCATCTGCCTATAGGAAAAAAACCTGTGAATTGCTACCGTACCTACAGCTTGCATCACATTGCCACAGAGCATCGTATTTTTGCTACCACATCCAGGTGGGCTGCTCATTTCCCACGTATTTAGTAATATTCTTGAGATCTGATTGTAATGGGGAAAATTATATTTGTAGTGTATCCTGTAATATTTAAATACATTGTTTTGGAATATACAGAGTGACTTCCTCCATCTTCTACTTTCTTCTGTCCCCTCTGTCTCTTTGCCTAACACTGTGCCTCAGATATCACTATAATTAAAATATGTATGACCTTCAACTTACAGCTAGTTGTTAAACTTTGCTTCCCAACCAGTATCAACTTTAAGAAATAGGTGTCCAGAATTTGCTCTCAAATGTTCACAGAATCATAGAATCGCAGAACATCAGGGATTGGAAAGGACCTCAAAAGATCATCTAATCCAATACCCATGCCACAGCAGGATCTCCTAGACGCACCGAGTTGCACAGGAACACATCCAGGTGGGTTTTAAATGTTTCCAGAGAAAGAGACTCCACAAACCTCCAGGAAGCCCATTCCAGTGCTCTGTCACCCTCACTGGGAAGAAGTTCCTTCTCATGTTTATGTGGAACCTCCTATGTTCCAGCTTACAGCCAGCTTATTATTATGGTTATTACAGTAAAGCTTATTATTATGTTGGTTCTGCATGGAGGAAGCTGTATTCACATTGTCCTGAGGTTTGTCTTGTTTTGCCACTTCTCAGGATTTGCAAAATTATATAACTTTTAAGAAACCAGAGGATTACAAATATGCTGGTGAAAAATAAATAAGACTTGGATCATCTGAGTGCAAACTGATTCAAAGTAGTTGACTAACTAGCTAAATAAACTGAGATCGATAACAAAGGACCTTGATTTTAAAGGACAATTTCTGATGGGAGGAAGTTAGTTGGACTGAGGAGGTTTAGGAACCTTATTTAAGATCAGCTGTGGAATTAATTCAAACTATATGGCTTACAAAAAATGAAGATTCTGTTTCCCTAGAACTGGGACTAGGATGTGAGAGGAGCTGTAGGTAAAGATGGGTTGAAAAGCAAGGATATATTTTTATATATATATCTATGTGCATAAACATCTTGAAGATTGTAAGATTAATTACAGAATGTAAAAGACAGAGCTTGTAAAGGAAAATGAAATGAGGCTGACCCAAGTGTGGAACAGGTCCATTACAGTGATCAAAACTAGAGAAAGCCTGTCATAGGAGAGGACATGAGAAAACAAGGTTTGTTTACCCAAGAAAAATGAAGACTTAGAAGGGTATGATGGTTGTCTATAAATAAATGGAGAATTCACCAAGGAGAGACATGAGCTATTTAAGCTAACACCAGTGTTGGCATAAGAATAAATAGTATACGCTGGCCATGAACAAATTTAAACTGAAAAGAAAATGAAGAGGATTACAAATTGCCAGAACTGTGATGTTTCAGAATAGCCTTTTAGTGAGGATGGGGGAAGAAAACAGGCCTTTTCAGTGACAAAACTGGTAAATTTATGCACATAATAATACTGCATAGTGCCCACAGGGGCAGAACACTGTCTTTCTTTACTCGGGAGGTTGCAGTCTGTATTCCCATGATGCAGAAGTGGAAATTAATGACAATCAAATAAAGACTGTGTGTAAACACGTGTAAGACACGTGGTCATGTAAGCAGCATCATATAAATTAATAATTTCATGATGGCATCATACTTTCTGGATTTTTTCTTCAACTTTACCTAGTTGACAATGACTTTCACAGCCTTGGTGGGGTTTTTTCAGGGATTTTTCTTGTGTTTAATGCTTAAAGAATAAAACAATAAAACATTTGTGTAAAACAAGCAAACAAAGGACTCTACCATCAACTTGTGTTCTAATTCCAGAAGCATCCTATGCATTATATATTACAGAATCACAGAAAATTAGGGATTGGAAGGAACCTCAAAAGATCATCTAGTCCAATTCCCCTGCCACGGTAGGGTCACCCAGATCAAGTCAATAATGTTTATTTTTGGAAATCAAATTCACGTATATGTTTGTTGTTGACTGAATCATGTGTGTCAAGGATGTAGAATCAGTTATCCAATCTTTTGTCCAAGTTTGAGTTAAAACAGAACTAATTCTATTCAGTGATCTCATTTTTTTATCTCAGTCTCTTCCAACTAACTGCACTTTCTGAAATTAGCCGTGGATTGTGCAGACAGTGGCTGCTTCTACACATGAAAATTCTTGCTTACAGAATCAAGAGAGATTGAGAGGTGCTTGCGTATACTTTCTCCTGACAGAACCAGGGTCACTGTTAAATCTGGTGTACCCTGTAAAGGTGGAGAGGACAGGAAAGGTGACACGGACCAATAAGGTGTTCAATGTCATAGAAGTCATATTTGGTACAAAGTTGAGGGACTACAATAATCAATTTATCTTCTTCAATGGGTAATGCCTTCAGTTTCAATGTTTATTCTTGAATACAGTTCTAGAATCCACTCACTGACCTGCAGGTTACAGACAGTATTTCTTCTCATATCCTGTTCTTATGAGACCTCCTCCGGAGTACTCAGTATGGTTCAGGGATCCTCTGTAAAACAAAAACATGGCCCTGTTAGCGAGGGTCCAGAGGAAAGAAACAAAAATTAGCCCAGAGCATCTCAACTGTAAAGAAAGCCCAGTAGAGTTGTTGTTATTTTCATTTTTTAATCTGGTGAAAATAGGTCTTTGAGGAGACCTTAACGAAGCCTTGAAGTATATAAGGATGACTCTCAAGAGAGACAGGAGCACTGGAACAGGCAGCCCAGGGTGGTTGTGGAGTCTCCTTCACTGGATATATTCAAGACCCGCCTGGATGAGTACCTGTGTGACTTAGTTTAGGTGATCCTGCTGTTGCAGGCAGATTGGACTAGATGATCTTTCAAAGTCCCTTCCAATCCATTATGATTCTATGACTCTATGATTCTATGATAAACATTTTGTTAAGGCCTGTAGTGACAAGGAAATGCTCAACTTACAATTTTCTGTATATAATTTGTTTCATAGACTATTAAATATCTTACACTGTCCTTCAAAAATTGTTTCATAAATCTAGTCTCTCCATGAGCTTCCTTCATGGTAGATGGGAAGCACTGAACTGTTTGACTTCATTTGTTGAGGAGAAGTCAGATTGCCACCAGGTTTATTAATAACTGTAGAAACAGTTATTAATATTTTATTATATTTTAGTTACAATGTGTTTTGAAATCCTGTGGTTCTAAAGTAATTGTAGACTAGCTCCATTGTTCATGATACGATGTATTATACGATACATCCCTGGAGGTGTTTAAGTAATGGGTGGACACGGCGCTTAGGGATATGCTCTAGCAGTTAGATACTGGGATAAAGGTTGGACTCGATGACCCTGGAGGTCCTTTCCAGCCATGATGATTCTATGATTCTGTGATTCTACGATTTTTGCTCTGCATCCTCTGACCTCCATGTCTCTTAATTTGGCCTTGCAGCACTTCTGTATGTTTCAGTCTCAGGTTCCAGGTACCTGCAGACATGAGAGGTCTGAATAGCAGGAGGTAATTATCCTTAATTTACAGACCAAGGTTAACGAAGATACATTCAGTCTTGAAGATAACAGGTCTACAGGGGTTTGTAAGACCTTCCAAGACTGTTAAAGTCAGTATCTTAAGCACTGCTACTGCTCTCCATAACCAAAGGGCTGGATTTCAAATATAATCTTGAATTTACATTTGCCCCATAACAGGTCTGTTAGCTAACAAGCAAAAGCAAATAGCCCAGATGTTCTTAGGAGCAGTGTTTAGCTTTTTCTCTCTTGAAGAGAGAGGAGACAGAGAAGACATGTGTGTTTTCACTTAGGGACTGTCTTTGCAGGGAACCAGGTGGAAAGATATAATACTACTGCCTACATGAGGCATGAGAGAGGTCTAAATGATCAACTGAGATTATGTTTATGTTAGTACATGGGTGTGCCAAAAATCCTTGTTCTGGTACTGGAGCCAACTGGCACAAAACATCCAGGGCCCCTACTATTTAATTTCTTAGAGTGCATAAAGACTAGAGCCATAAGTAACTAGCTCTTTTTTAATCCAGACTGGGTGTTAAACTGGATGACCAAGAAAATTACTTACTTGGTTTCGTCTTCTTTTGGCATGGTTTTTGGGGCTGGGTTTGTTTTGTTGTGGTTTTTGCAGCATGGAAACAGAAACAGAGCTTCATCTTGTGGTCTTGAAATCACAGTTAAACTCATGTCTCAAGCTCTGCATAGACCTCAGTGAAAACTAACTTACTTTTCTCAGTTTTCAGAGGAAAAAAACCTAAAATGCTGCAGTGAGGATCACAGTTGCCTGAGTTGTCTTCTGTGGTAAGTAGCAAGGGATAAGTATTTCCAGGGAACAGTTTAGACCTTCAAACCAGAAAGCAACTATGATGAATCCAGACTTAAAGTTCACCAGTACTTCAGGGTTGTGGCTGGAAAAGTGTAGAAGTCTTCTTTTCTTTTTACCAGTGTTTACACAAACAGGGTAGTCTCTAGAACAGATGTTTTGATCCTACAATTACCTTCCAGTCCATTTTGTTTAGTATTCCTGTTGTGTATTTGCATGAAGAGAAACTGCCAGAGAATTGCTACATGTCATACAAATCACCAGCATACTGATCATAATCATGACATTATCTATCAAAAACCTTCCAACAGAGAGAAACAGAAACTACTTTGTATCACATCTCAATAATCCCTTTTATAAACTCGTTTTTATATACCCTCTATATACAAATAAAATCTGTTAAGTGCTGTAACTGATATCCATATTTAATTTGACTATGTGAGAATAGTCCAGCACAAAAAGATCTCCATGAAGATGGTTTGAGAGTCAGTGAAAGAGAAATAACCTGCTCTCTTTTTTTTTTGTCCCTCTGATTCTTCCAGCTAATACAGCACTTGCTCAGAAAATAAGTATGAAGAAAGAAACGTTGAATGTGTGTATTGCAGACAGCCTGCTCCTGACTGAGGTGAAGAGCGTCTGCATCATCATTTCAACCTCCATCCTTACCACCCGCAGAGTAAAAAATGAAACCTTGTCACGCATGACAAGGATAGATTCGTGCTTACCTTTGTCCATGAAGGGAAGGCAAGAAAAGTAAGGTTGGGAGGGGTGTGAAGAAAGAACTAAATTTAGCCTTCTACTAAATTTCAATTTCAGATGTTACAGGGATCTATAAAGGAAATGCCACCTCCCAGCACGAGGCATACAGTAACGGTGAGCTGTTAAAGCTTTTTGGTTCCCAAAAGAAGTGGTGGTAAATGAACTTTTTGCTAGGGTCAGGGCCAAACTTTTGAGCACACAGAAACAGGAGACAAACCCTATCAAAAGTGATGTAAGGATGAGGGGGTTTTGTATTAAATTGAAACCCTGCACAGACATTGACATTAGTCACTCCTGGTTCCTTTAAAGACAGTGGCGGGAAATAAGCATTTATATACCACACTCATCTTTAAGATAATGCTAAATCAAATGTACAGCAAACTAGAAGTGAGTCCAGAGGACAACAACGAGGCTGGTGAAGAAAGTGGAATGAAAGTTTGGTGAGGAGCAGCTGAGGGAGCTGGGGGTATTTAGCGTGGAGAAGAGGAGACTCAAGGGAGACCTTGTCAGTCTCTACAACTACTTGAAGGGAGGTTGTAGTCAGATGGGTTCAGGCTCTTCTCTGAGACAACTAGCTAAAGGATGAGAGAGCAAGGACAGGTTGCACCAGGGGAGGGTTAGGTTGAATGTTAGGAAGCACTTCCTCATGAAATTGGTCATCAAACACTGGAATGGACTGCCTGGGGAAGCGGTGGACTCACCATCTATGAAGGTGTTTAAGAAAAGATTGGGTGTGGCCCTTAGTGCTCTGGTCTGGACCAATATGGTGATAATACATCATAGGCTGGACTTGAAGACTTTCAAGGTCTTTTCCAGCCTCGAGAATTCTGTGATTCTGTTATCAGTCTTTCTTTTCTCTCTGGTAAACACCACGCTTAGTCAATTAGCTTAGAATCACAGAATCACAGAACATTAGGGATTAGAAGGGACCTTGAAAGATCACCTAGTCCAATGTAGCCACAGTATGATGACCTAGATCAAGTCAATATGGATCTACTTTTTAGATTGAGAACCAGTAAGTCTAATGTATAATGACCTTTCTTTATGCAGCAAGAGCAACCCTAAAGAACTGCAAGTCAGCTGGGATTTGGCTTAATTTAAGTCCAGAAGGATTGGGTAGTTGCATGCCAGCAAGTCTGTTCTCCCCAACCATTGGAGTGATAGCTCATGTTCTGTGTCTACGCACATGTCCAGGCAACGATAATGTTAGGAACAACTAAGTTTGAAGAGAACTTCTGTTTGCTCTTAACTGAACTTGAAATAAGAGATTCATCTTCATAAATCAAATTAGACTGGATGGAATGCTTGTACAGTTCAGCCCTTACAGTCTCAAACAAGTTTTCTAGAAAGCTTCTCTGACTGCATCTCTTTAATTGTATTGCCAAGTATTAACGAAATCACTGTTCTGCAGCACATTTCAGTTGACAACACAGATAGTATCTACCCTTTCTTTGGATGTTAAGTGTGTCATTCCAAGTTTTACACCAGTAGGACTAATATGTCAGAAGGGATGCAGCTTTTTACAATACTGTAATCTTGTTAGCATAACTGCATTTAATTGTTTCCCCAGATTAATTTATAGATGTGATGTAGCTGAAACCTTGGAGATTTCTGACACATTGATAATCAACCTTAAAATAGAAATATTTTATGGAGTCTCAGAAATATCTTACACATATGTCTGCACCCTAAATGGCTCTGTAAGGTGCATGCCAGGCGTGTGTTAATGACTGTGACTACTCAACCTGGAAGACTATGGTGTGTAATTGTTTCCTGTTATCACAGCTAACTTAAGTGGTGAGGATCAAAGCTTTAGTGTGGTGGATACACTATTCAGCACAGGACAATGCTCTGCAATCAAAAATATTGCCTAAGGCATTTTAGAAGGATGAGGCTTCTGTCCACTTGCATAACAGTAACTCTGTTTCTGTCTTTTTTTTAGTGACATCTTCACAGCTGGCCTGATGCAAGTCCTTTGCAGAGGCTGGATTTTTTGTTTTGTCTTTATTTTAATGAAGGAAAGGGAAAGGGAAAGGGAAAGGGAAAGGGGAAGGGAAGATGCTTTTATAACAGATTATTGTTTTTATTTTGGTGTCTTCTTTAATACCAAAATAATTTGTTCTGCAATAAAAGATGGTTTCCTCCCTTTTCTTTGTGCATCTTCCTTCCAATTCCTCTCCCCTACCATGTACTTAACCATTTCACTTCATGCCTCATTAGGGCACTGAGCCTAAACAGCCGGCTGGATGTGCCTAGCCTGTGCATGAGCATCCCTGCACCATTGTTCTGATCCCTAATGCTGCTCCCTCTCTCCTCTTTGAAGCTTCTCCAAAGGAACTTTATCCCTCTGTTCCAGCTGCCATTTCATTAAGTCCTTGCCTCACTGGATTTTCCACAACTATTGAAACATCAGAGCAAGGATGTAGCCATTAAAATAATGAAGGGTTGGGGGGAAAGAAAACCAGAAGAGGGAGAGGTTCTGAAGTGAAAATTAAAACCAAGTACAATGCTATTTTTTGTTCGTATTTCTTTTGTCTATCCCTCTTTATTTCTCTCCTTCTTTTCTTTTTCTCCCCACCCTTTCTCTCTTTGTCTGTTCTTCCCTCACTAATTATCTTATTTCTTGCACAATTTGGCCCTTGTAGAAACTTATCACACACACATATGGAAACACAGACAAAATCACAATTTCAATGATTCTGACTGTCTGTAGAGCCCTTTCCTACACCTTATTGGGCATCACAGTGGTCCTTGAGAAGAAATTTTGTATGTCAGGTACACTTGTTCTTCGCAATTCAAGGGCTAAAGTCCAAGTTAAGGCTTTATGTCAGAATTCAAATTTTTTTCATGAAAAGGTGAAAAGAAACACATTTAAGTTTCAGTTTCTTGCAATTTCTTCTATCTGCTCAGAGAGAAGCAACACACCTCACAATCCATTTGGAAAGGACTACAACATATGCAAAATGCTTTTACTGAGTATTCAGGAAATTGGTTTGGTAACTCTGAATGCTAGTCACCTCAATTACAACTTCAGTAGAGACAGTTTAAGTGAAGAAGTTAGGCAATAAGAAACTTGTACTGAAAATCTTCCGACTTCTCTCCAACACCCGAAAATGTATTTGTTTCATTGAACAAAATACAACTCAGCCCAGATAATTATATCAAGATTGTGCCCAAGGATTAATTTTTGCTAACTTCAGCATACGCCAGCTGTAAAATTCCTCTATGGTGAATAGAAAATACAGGCAGCTCAGATGTACCACTTAGTCTATATAAAATCCAAACTGAGTATGGAAAGTAACGTCTTTCCATCATCCATTTGCTATACACGGAGCAAGCCCAGCCTATCTCCCAACTTAGACATCATTTAATTGCCTAAATGTAGCTAAGAAAAAATCTAGGCCAGATCAGATCCTGCAAGGTCACACAGCATGTTTATGACAGAGCTGGGATTCAGATCACAGGGGTCCTAGTCCCAGGCAAATGCTATTACAAGACACTTTTTCCTACAAGTAATTAATTCTCATTTTGAAGGTTTCAGCTGAGGTAGTGGGACATGCACACTGTTTGTCCTGTCCTTCATACTAATATCCATAAAAGTGCTAGAAATAAGCTATGACTATGTTTATGAGACTTTTTGTTCTTAAATTGTTTCTACTTACGCTCCTTTAGCCATCTTGTTCCTATACATATGTGTGTGTGTCCGCTTACATGTGAATGTACATCTGTGAGTGCTTCCACATGGATCTGTTAGAACCATTTCTGCTTAACCTTCGATTGGACTAGATGATCTTTCAAGGTCTCTTCTTCCAATCCCTAATGTTCTGTGATTCTGTGATTCTGTGAATGCTTTTACAGTTTATTTTGAATATACAAGACTTTCTTTGTCTCAGTAAAAACTTTTAAATTTCTTTTATTTTTGTCTGGTTTTTTCCCCTCTCACACTCTTTCTCTTTTTTTTCTCCTTTTTTTTTTTTTTACAGCAGGCACATCTGCCCTATGGATGAATTTATTTCCTCAATCTCATGGTGCAATATTGCATTTCAGTTGTCACTTTTGATTTATCGTTACTTTAAACATTAAATCTTCCTTTGCATTTTTATTGGTTTCATTAAAAACATTCTGCTCGTCTTTTCATTTATAACCTATATCAAGGGAAAAAATAAAAGAACAAAAACACATCCCAGCTTCTGCCTCTCATCTTCCCACTCCTCTGTAATATTTAGGACGTTCCTTTTGAATTTTACCCATTTTTTCCAGGCGATAAAGCCAAAGTAATCCACTAGCCACGTGTGAATAAAATAAATAAATTTGAAACTTAGATCTTTTGTTACAAACAGAGTTTGTAAAAACATTTATTAAATCTAATAACTTTTGTGTTTAATGAGGCACAGAGCATATGTCAGAAGTATGGTGTCCAAAAGGCAGAAGCACTGAATAGTTTATCTGGCAAATGTGTTACACAAGGTTTGACCCTTAAATTGAGCACTGGGAGAGATAAATAGGGTAATCAAAAGCACTCCCTTTCAGTCACATGAACTTGGAGCCATCTGGTCAAGGCAAAAATAAATCAGTAATGCAACTGGAAATTATCTGTAAAGACCTTTGGGGATTGGTTGAAGCATTACTACAGTCTCTTTCATAGAGAATAGGAAGAAAAGAAAAGAAAAATATAATAAAATAAGAGCCTAAAATGCAAAACAAGAAAAATCTGCTTGTAAATGTGATGCAGGTGACCCTAATTAACACAAAAGCCAAGAAACCAACAAGGTTCTTTTATTTTCATGTTTTATTTGTATTTAATTTAAGCTGGAAGAACAGATTTTGATTCAGCAATCTGATCTGCAATTACACAACAAGAAGAACAAAAATTATTCTGTGCTTTATTTACAGTTAGTTTATTTATTATTAGTTAGCAAATAGAAGTTCAGTAGACAAAACATCAGCTTTAGAGACATCAACATCATCATTTTTTTATTCTCTTTTTTCACCAAAAATGTTGAGCTTGTATCTTCTTGAAGTTATTATTCAAATAAATAAACAAATGAGACTGGTGTAGTCCTTCAGCTTTGTTATGTTTGAACCCATGCTGAAGTAAACTCTATAAATCCTGGTATTGACAGTGAGGTTTGAAAAAAGGTAAAAAGCCTTGTATTATTTACTGATGATGCGCTCGATCCCCTGGTCCAAATCATCAATGAAAATATTAGACAGGAGTTCACTCCTGTTTAATACTGGGGAACACCACTTGTGACATCCATCTGGTGTTTAACCCAGTAGAGTATAAGCCTGCTCAAGCCATGGGAAGCCAAGTTTTCCATAACAATGCTGTGGGATACTGTGTCAAAAGCTTCACTGAAATCCGGGAAGACAGCATCCACAGCCTTTCTCTCAGCCACTAAGTATCTCATCTTGTTATAGAAGGAGGGAGATCAGTGTGTCCTGTATGTCCAGTAGGAGTAGGGACGTGATTGTCCATCCTGTACAGGATAGTGGTGAGGCCACACCTTGAGAACTGTGTCCGGTTTTGGGCACCTCAACATAGGGGAGACATTGAGGTGCTGGAGCGAGTGCAGAGAAGGGCAACAAAGCTAGTGAAGGGCCTGGAGAATCAATCTGATGAGGACAGATTGAGAGAGTTGGAGCTGTTTAGTCTGAGGAAGACGAGGCTAAGGGGAGACCTCATCATTCTCTACAGCTATCTGAAAAGACATAGTAGAGATGTTGGTGCTGGTCTCTTCTCATAGGTAGTTAGCAACAGAACCAGAGGAAATGGTTTCAAATGTCAACATAGGAGGTTCAAATTGGACAACAGGAAGAACTTCTTCATGGAGACAGTGGTAAAACACTGGAACGGGCTGCGTAGGGTGGTGGTTGAGTCCCTATCCCTGTATGTATTGAAAAGTTTCTTGTAGAATAACAGAACATTAGGAAATTGAAAGGGACCTCGAAAGATCACCTAGTCCAATTCCCCTGCCAACGCAGGATCACCTAGACTAAGTTGAACAGGAATCTATCCAGGCGAGATGTGATATTGAGGGATCTGATTTAGGGGTGAACTTGTAAGGTAGGGTTGATTGTTGGACTTGATGATCCCAAGGGTCTTTTGCAATCTGAAAGATCTGGTGATTCTATGAGATCAAGTTTGTCAAGGAGGACGTGTCTTTCATGAACCTGTGCTGACTGGGTTTGATCACCCAGTTAACCTGTAAACGGTGTATAATGGCTTTCAAGATTGTTTGTTCTATATCTTTCCCTGTCACTGAGGTCTGAATTCTCCTGCCTCTTTTTGTAGATGGTCACATTTGCTAATCTTCAATCCACTGGAAAGCCCCTAGTGATCCAGGACTACAGATAGGTGGCAAATGAGCACATCCCTCAGTACCCTTGGATGGATCCCATCCCACTCCATAGATTGTATGTCTCAGTGGAGAATAAACGCTCCATCCCAGATAGGTTTTGTGATTCACAATGGTCTCCTCACTGTCTCAGCAGCAACAATACATCACTAATACAAGCATATTAAGCAAGTATTCTTAAAGCTGTCATGTCTACACTGTCTGTGAAGACTAAAGTGTAGATGTATCTGAATGACTGATTATGTCCCTTCTCCAGTTTTAACTCTTTCTGAGATCTCCATGGTGGACTAGAGTTAGTCACACAGCCACCTTTTTTACTTTTTTACTTACTGCATCACTTGTCTAAGTACACTGCAGTTTCCTTCTATGAAGAGTGTCTTAGACTTTGTTTCTGTGCCAGCCCTAGAACATCCAGGACTTTGTACTCTTTGGGTCTTCTTTAGACATTGAAAAAATAATGGGAATAAAATACAAACAGAAACTAAAAAATATAACCACAAAAAAAAATAAAATCATATACACTTTGTTCATGTATAATTAACACTGGCTTCTACTGAGGATTTTCTTTCCACTGCTTTGCAATACTTTATTCTTCTGAATAAGCCTATTATGTGTAGATTGAAACATTAGGATTAATTACACCAAATGCTGGTGTAAACCTTAATGAAAAACATACATCTCTCGCACAGCCTGAATGCCCAGGAGAAATCTCAAAAATACTGACTTTGACAGTTTTTTCTGTGACAGATTGCATCAGTAGTATAAAATAGATCAATAAGTACCATTTTGTGTGTGCGTCTAAATGTGCACACGTGTGTGTGTGTGTATGTGTGCATATGTGTCTTTCCAGACACAATAAAAGGATTTGCTGAAGCTAAATTAGAGCTCGTGTTTCCAAAGAGCTTGGCTCTTTCATCATGATGCCTTTGTCTCGATTATGTCTGGATTGTCTACCTTCCTCCTCTCAACCCCTTTCTCTTTTTACAATAAAGACTTTGTTTGATCTCTGTGTAAATAAACCAAACATCAGGAAGTAACTAATGGATCCATCATTTGAGTCTGAAAAAATTGCTTGCACAGTTCATTCGCTCAGAGGATCTGTGCATTTTGTTGTTGAAGGTTATGGAAATAACCTGGTGATAGACAAAACTTCATAGACTGTAGCAGGAGCTTTTCAAAGACACAAAGGGGAGAGAGGTGCTCTCTTCTCCTTCACTGTCAATAGGAGCTGAGTGCGTCATTTCCATTTGTGACTTTGAAACCCATAGGTTAGAGAGTTGAAGGAAACATTACATTCAGTCCGTCTGATCTGCTGCATGAAACTGGTCAGAAGATTTACCAAAGAACAGCTGCATAGAGGAGACAAACTGTGGTGGAACAAGATAAGCTGCAGTGCCTCTCATACAGTCTTTTTATTTGGTAAGGAAGCAAATGTGTATCGTACCTCCATCTCGCATTCTCTCTCATCGACCAGCTCCCAACATCCAAGAGCAAAACATCTCAGTACCTGTTCGTCTCACTTCACTTTGAATCAACTACTTAGATATGAAAGTATCCGTGTAGTCATATCAGTTGTTTCAATTATTCAGACTTTTTTTTTTCCTTACTTCCATTAATGAAATGTTCTGAATATGTGGACCACCAAGAAGCACAAAAAACAAGCTGATTTATGTTAAGGGATACAGGACTTGAAAATGTACCCCAGGGTGAAATAAATATTACAATACACAATAATATGCTTGCTTTGCCTTGATGTGCATTACAGCAATATTATGAATCTCTGTGTGCAGTTCTGTAGTCCTTGGAGAATCCCGCCAGGGAAGGGTTCCCACAGGCCTTGACACACTCAAAATGGAACAATCTCTGCCCAGGAGGTGGGTGGGAAAGAAAATAGAGTATTGCTAGCAGTATAAGGTCACTTCACCATAAGAAGAATTAAATTGTAGACATATAAGGGTAATGTATAGCTTCTAAACTCAAATCACATTGATTAGAATAGTTATGATATTTTACTCGTGAGGCTCCTCAAACCACCAAGCATATGCAAAAGATGCATGGAATAAACTTTCAAAGACAGAAATACGGCCAAATATCAGTCTAGCTGTTGACACAGTCGTCTTGTCTAATAACAGTTAATGAGTGCTGCAAGTGAATGTGTGGGGCTGGGGGATGGTAAGGGAAAGACAAGAGAGGGAGCTACGTTATGAGAAGGAAGGACTTTCATGGGAGCAATATGTCTTACAATCTAATTGCTCTGTGTTTTATAGAACTTGATCATTAGGGTATCCTGCTTATGATACCGCAGAGATGTAATGGTGAAATAAAGCAAGAGGCTATTAAACAGAAAGTTTAAATATAGCTACAGGGACAGATACTTCATGACAACTTGACAGATGTCTTGGAGTGATCACTGGTTCCTTCATCACTAATTACAAAATCATTTGTCTTAAAGAAAGGACAAAAGAGAAGTAATTATGAAAAACATGATTCTTAGGGGATAAAAAAGATAACATCAGTTTAAAACATTGAAGCGATCATAACCATTTAGAATCATTATTAGTTTGCTTGAGCCAATGACAGCTTGGTTTTCGAAGCCAGTGGGAACAGAGCTTCCTATGCCGAAGAGAAGAAAGCATTCAATTTCTTGTTATGCTAAACTTATCCTCAGACTCCAGAGATTTCTTTGATGAACAGTTCATTAAAATTTCCGACGGCAGATGAATTTGAGCTAAAATACACAAATGTTTTAATTATACATTCCTTTTTAATTACACTAATGACTTGTAATGTGTTTATGTTGGTTTAGAGTTTAATTTCTTCTCTTAGATTAGGTGGTTGACTTAAGGATTGTGCTTTTCAGTAAAATACCATGATTCATCAATGTTTGATCATGAGTTAATCCAAAAATATTAAAGCGTTGCAATCCTTGGAGGAATAGTAATGCACACACATACACAATCACAACTGCATTTTCCTTTCTTGTGCTTAGGGGCAGCTAAACCTTCGCAACATCCTTCAGCAAGGTGCAAGGGTCAGGATACAGAAGCAACAATCTGAGATCTGCTGCTAAGACTGCGGCTGTGAGAGGCTCAGGGATGCAAATAACCAGAACCTGTATGAGTCCAACTTAGTTAGATGATTGGTACTGAGAAAAGACTACAACACAGATTTTTTTCACAATGGGCAATTGGGCAACTGTTTCTTAGTCACAGCCAGTCTCTTCATGATGTATAGAGTACAAGAGTGACAGAATGACAGAACACTGGGGATTGGAAGGGACATCATCTAGTCCAATCCCCCCTGCTAGAGCAGGATCACCTAGACCAAGTCACACAGGATGAACCTTGCTTAGAGATTTATGATGTCTAAAGTTAGGAATCTAATCTAAACTCTTTATGTGGACTTCTTGTAGTCACTGAAAAGATACGACACCTCCAGAGAGTGGCTCTCATCTATTTTATTCATCTGTGTAGGTTGCGCTTAGTCTGCCATGGGTATGCATCTTAACTAGTGTTATAGAAGATGATTCAATTAATAGTTTAGAGAACATACCCCACATGTAGATGATTGAAGTTAGGTAATAAAATACTAACCTCAATTGGACTTGATGAATGCCAAACGTGAAATGGAAGCAAAATCAGATACTATTTTACAGCACTGGAGACAAAGAACAT
This sequence comes from Phoeniculus purpureus, assembly GCA_028565055.1. Taxonomy (NCBI): domain Eukaryota; kingdom Metazoa; phylum Chordata; class Aves; order Bucerotiformes; family Phoeniculidae; genus Phoeniculus; species Phoeniculus purpureus. The sequence continues at coordinate 3,660,417 of JAOXOE010000874.1, forward strand.
GTCAGAAACAAATCACTTGAGTTCTACTATACGATGTAAACAATCAGAGTGGAAGAAGACTTCACTGGATCCTTACAGATCAAAATTCAAAGTCAGTGTGTCCAAGGACAGGTCCAGAAAGTGTGAGGATGGAGTGCCGTGTTTTGCACTTTTAAAGATCACCACCTTCCCGTACCTGCTACCTGTTTCTTGTTCCATTTGTCTCCTTTACCTTTTCATTATAAATCTTTGCCCTGTCCTGCCTACCTCCAGTCTTTGTCTGTCTATGGCTTATCTGCATGTCAATCTTCATGAGGTCTGGCAATTTAAAGAAATATGTCATGAGGTTATTTGGGAAAAAAGTTTTACTCTCTAAGAAAGGAAAGGTTGGGAAATGGCTGTGTCACACTATGGTCAAGCGGTTGAATTAGATAGCACTCTGAGTTATGGGTCATAGGCAAGCCAAATAGTATATATGGGTGGTTCCAGCTTACACCCATTACACCATTGCCCCTTGTCCAATCACTAGACGACATTGAGAAGAGCTTGGATCCATCCTTCTGACACCCACTCCAACAAGTCCATGTCCTTCTGGCTTTGGAGTCTTCAGAGCTAGAACACCAGACTCTAGGAGAGGTGACACCACAGTCAAGTAGAGGACCTCAACCTACTGGCTATTCTGCTTTTGGTTCTTTCTGTGATTCAACTGTACAGGACAATCTTCTGTTCACAAAACTCATGATGCTCACAGCTGATGTGCTCATGGACTTCCATGGGATCTGCCTGGCTCTTGGAGGTACAACAGCACAGATCCCGGTGAATAATACCACATTCCCCTGTCAGCAAGACATAATGAGGATGGTTAACTAGAACAAAATCTCACAGCTGAGTTAGTAACATGATCAGGCACTCTCACTGAGACTGTGTAGTCAAGGAAAATGAAATTGGCTACCTGCCTTGTTTCAGTGGTTGGGACTTAACTCCCTAAATGCAGACATTGTAGAAGTTACGATTAATACTCCATCTTCACTGATTGTAACAAGAAGAATTAGATAGTGTTAGAGTGCAATTCATTAATCTCTGAACAGATCTGTAAAATGGGTCAAATTAATTATCCCTGAAAAAGATCTTTTATCTCTGGGATCAACTAGGTCTATACTGAAGATAACTGAAGTTAGATAGAATGAAAACCAACCAAAATGTCACACTGTTGTCAGATGATAAAGCCAAAATGTTTTATCATTTTATCATTCATGTTATAATTATCATCGATAATTATGGCAATTTCAGAGATTTATGTCATGCTAGGATAGTGCTGTGGTAGATGGTTTGAAACCAGTAAGGGATGATGATGCAGGGCTACTACATTAGGTATGACTTAAAGCTTTATAGGTGTGCCAACAGACTCAGTTTGCTCTGTCAACTACTCAAGTTGGCAAGACTTCATCTAAGTGAGTGCTCAGCAATGATGAGCATTTCCACTTACTAATTCAAGGACAAAAATGAGCTAACATGACTGGATCACATTAAAAACTTCATTCTTTTTAAAGGACAGATAGAAAACTTACAGCCTAAAAAAAATACTATATGTCTTCCTCTGTCCTGACATGTAGACCATTATCCTATTCGTTCCCCTGCTTTGAACTTCTTGTGGGGTATTTACAAATTACTTACTATCTGCACATGCTTCCACCTCCATCTACGAACTGGGCTTTTTGTGCTTCTTCACACCAATATTGTGAAGAGAAATACATTGAAGACTATGAAATGTAGGCTCTAGAAGTGAAATCTGTATGCATAGAATAGAAACACATTCTAAATGACAAGTCTTGTATGACTTCATATTTCATATGACACCTAATCAGGATGGAAGAAATAACTTCTATAGAATTCAATTGAATTTAATACTATTAGATAGTCACTAGCTGCTTTACACTGTTCTATATGATTTTTAGTTTTTACATTTACCTATTCTTTTTACTTCCTACTCTTTTAGGTGTTTTATTCAGTGGTTCTATGTGAAGGAAGGTAAAAGTGTGCTCCACCGTGTACATGAAGCATAGCATTCTAATCCCCACCATCACCTTTACATGAAGCTACAGTAAGATAAATAGAGCAATATTCATATTTTACAGTCTATAAAACCCGGATCCTCTTTAAAAAACACCTTATGTGTAATGCATGCACTTGCTAGCTTATTTATCAACATACACTTATGCAAAATGTATATAGATAGGATATTCTGTTTTAAGGCTAAACCAATATTTACTTGTGGAAAGCACTCAAGTGTATGTCTGCAGAATGGAGAAAAGCTTGAAAAGATCCAAACAGCTTAGGAAACAATGAGCAATAAAAACACATGAAGCTTGGAACTAACCCCACATGTCAATGAAAATAATGAGTTGGTCAGTGGTTGGGAATGCCCACAGGATTGCATCTGCGGAAGATCAGGGGTGGAGGGGAAGAAAAAAAGAGTTGAACAGTAGCAAAAGACATTTCACAACATCTTTTCCTTTTCTTTTTTCTTTCTTTTCTTTTCTTTTCTTTTCTTTTCTTTTCTTTTCTTTTTCACAATACAGAATCATAGAATCGTCAGGGATTGGAAGAGACCTCGAAAGATCATATGTTTTCCTCCCCTTCCCCTTCCCTTCCCCTTCCCTTCCCTTCCCTTCCCTTCCCTTCCCTTCCCTTCCCTTCCCTTCCCTTCCCTTCCCTTCCCTT
>JAOXOE010000874.1:3670607-3693153 GCA_028565055.1 Phoeniculus purpureus
GTGAAAGAAAATACAGTCTGGGACCATTAATTATGGTTTCTTATTGAGTATATAAATTTGATGTCAAGCAGGCCAGGCTGAATGGTACATATTTATTTCAAAAATATCATCTCTGTGAGGCATTGCTGCATCATCCTATTGATTTAAGTATTTCTGTTATTGTGCTTGATGCTTTTATGAAAGGCAGGCTATTAACAAACTAAATTGAAAAACTAGTGAGTCAGACTTTTCTTGGATGATCCTGAGTGTTACTTGCATGCAGCTTTAAATTGAAAGGTACTGTAAAAGACTTATTTTTCTGATGGGGTAGCCTCCTCTTTGCAATCCACAAACCTTATTTGTTGTAAACAAAAAAAAAAAGAAAAAGAAAAGCAAGATAGAATTCTCATGCTTCACTGCAAGTTGCCTATTTTCCTCTCCTATCTATAAAAATGTTAATATTTTCATTTCAAAGGGTCACTATTTTTGACCTTGTTGGACGCTTGTATTAAAATGCCGTGTAAAACAGGGTCCTCTTAAAAGAGCAACACAGAATATTTTGTGCTCATGCAAGCAGGAACTAAGAAGTAGCTGTTTACTGCTTTCCTTTCAAACACAAATCTAAACAGTTAAGGCTGGGTGGATTTGGGTCAGAGGAAGCAAAGCAATGAAACCGACTCTTTTTGGTACCGAGATGCTAGAAACGGTTGCCCAAGGAAGTAGTGGACTACCCCATCCCTGGAAGTGTTGAAAACCAGCTTGGCTGAGGCCCTGAGTAAACTGATCTACTGAAGGTGTCCCTGCCTGTGCAGGAAGGCTGAAACTAGATAATATTTAAGGTCCCTTCCAATGCTGCCCATTCTATGATTCTATGATGCTGTCTGAGACTCCCTCATCTTCTCTCTTTCAGTGCTCACAGGTTTTGTTCTGAGTCTCATGAGCAAAGAAAGGCAAAACTCTAATAGGAAAAATTAACCTAAACCCTAAAATTCCACGTGGTTGCATTGAGGAATGGAATTGAGGAATTTGCAACTTGGTTGCAACAAATTTGCAACTTAGTTGCAAATTGGTTGCAAATTTGCAACTTTGTTGCAAATCATCATATGGAAGCAGGTTATCGAGAAGGTTTGGGAACCTTAGTGAACACTTAAAGCCCTGCTTTTGTAGCCCTTTCTTGCACGACAAACACAAACCCATCAACAGCGCAGTGCCACTGACTCCTTCAGTCCGCTACCATGAGTCATGAGAAATGAGAGATGATCCTTGAGTTTGAATACAGTTACACCTCAAAAAATCAAAAGTTAGTTTTCTACCCCAGCCTGTCAAAACAATTGGAGTAATTTCTGTCTCTCTTTCTTCTCACTGTGCCCCAGTGAAAATAAACTGAGTCTGAAAAACCAAAACTCTCAGTCTTAAGGTGTTAAAAATGAAAAAAAAATATACTCTTGCTTTTAATGTGCCCATGATGATCTTTAAGGAAAGAAGAAAAGGGTGAACCCAAAAGAAGACAAATGAGATCTGCTTATGCTTTAGGGTAGAGAGATACAGGCCAGAACAGTTTCACGTGCAGGGTGTAGACACTTCAGAAACTTTCCTTTCCCACAGTTACTGAAACACAGCAAAGGGTGATTATAAAATAAACTTAGTCTCAAGCTCCTTCTGAGATGCAAGGAATTCAGGACTGTGGTTGCTGTATCAAAACCCCTCCAGAACCTCAAAACCGATCTGTAGTTCAACCCTCACTTCTCCTGCCTGACTTATCACACGCTCCCCGCCTCAACAAGCATCATCTGAGGGTGAAGTTAATTCCCTTCACTAACACAGGCTCTGCCAGGGTTATGCTGTGGCAGAAGCAAGCTGGCTTTCAAAGCAGGGAAGGCAAGGAAAAATGAAGTTTGATGCTAGCACAGTGGGGTACATAGTCTCCCTGTGTGTCTTTAAAGGGGCACCATCAACTTAAAAATCACTCTTCTGTCTGAAGCTTCCTTATCACCTGCTGTTACAAGTAGCACTGTCAAGTACCATAGCTGAGGGAAACCATGTACGTGGAGTCTTCCTGTATATTTTTGTTTATTTGTTTATTTGATTAGTGTCAGTTTGGTCCTTCCTTTCATTATCTGTGTCAGCTCTAAAAGCTGCTTAATTATGCCTCTGGCATAGTCCAATCAGCCATCAGCCTGTGAGGGTTTTCATCTCAGCAGAAGAGATTCTTTTTGTGTATGGCTGTGGGTGAAGGAGGGGGTGCAGAGAAGAAAAGAGAGCATATTACAAGAAAAGAAAAGAAACAAAATAACAACAGTCACCTTCTAAAAATTAATTGGATACACAGAGAACAACTTTTTAAGCACAAAATGCAGATGAAGAGGCACACAATGAGTCAGGAGAACTATTTGTCACAAGCTAGTGCACTGAAGAAGCAGCTTTTCCTTCAGACTATCAGTATACAGGTTGCTTTCTTCTTCTGTAAGGTAGTGTTTAGGAGTCAATTCTTCTACAAAATAATACTAAGCTCTTTCATACAAGGGGAGGTTTTTCTTGCTAGTAAATGGGAATTGGAGCCTGGCTGTAGTAGAGCTCTTTTCTGACCTATAGCATTGTATTAGGGGAATTATACTTTACAAGCAAAGGGGAAGAAATCGCTTAAATGGCAGCCTACCCCCCAAGGGAAACCTGACTTCAGTAGTAAACTTTAACTCAATTTCAGCTCCTTTGAGGTCAAATCTGCTTCAGTTTTGCTTGGTTTCTTGTTTTCTTCTCTGCCACTCCTTCCCGTTGCCTTTTATTTTTCTTTTCTTTCCTTTCCTTTTCCTTTTTGACTGACATTTATTTTGAATGGCATCCTTACATCTTGTCTAATTTTTTTTTTCTATCATTAAAGAAATAAAAGATCACTCTCTTTTTACCCTCCCCTTCTGCTTGAAGATGAAAGCTACAGGCTTCACTGTCCCTAGAAGGGAAATAATAATAATAATAGCATCTTCTATTTAAATGGTGCCTTTCATCCCAAAGCAGATTACATGTTGGGCCAATTTGTGCTTTCAGTTACACAGCCATGCATCCAGAATAATTCTGTCAGAATCAATAGTGTCTCTCTGGAGTTATCCTAGAATTAATTTCTATAGGATTTAGGTATGTAGAGGTCACTACTTCACTCTTGCCTGCTTCAGCAGATGTTCAGGGTTCACCAGTAGCATATTAGTACCCAGACAACCTGTCCTTGCCCGCAGATGCTTTCTGTCATGACTTGAGCAGAAGAACATCACTTTATAGCTGCACAAACCTGGTAATTCTGTCTATTATGCAAGGGCATCAGAGGATTCTGGAGACTTTGGACAAAAGGGTCTTTTCAAACCTGAATGATTCTATTGTCCTATGATTCTACATTTTCTTTCACCTGAGGGAATGTGTAGTACAATAATGAATCCATGTCTAATAAAGTACTCCACATTCCAGACTATTTCAGCAATGAGACCACTGCAGCCTTGGCTGAAGAGCCATGCTGGTTAAAGTCTGGGCACTCCAAGCCCTCATCATTACGTAGTGGTACAGGTAGCAAGAATTACGTAGACAATTGGAGTAAATAGAGATGTTGAATGGTCTGGGAAGGTTGCCAAGGCTGGGATACAAAACCAGTTCCCAGTGCTCTGCTTCCATCTGAACATTACCCTTTTCTTATGTCAAATTGTAGTTCTTTGGGCACAAGAACTGTGCTGTGGCTTTATGATGCCAGGCATAGGGACAATGCTTCTACACCCCTACACTGAAAAGATGGGGACAAGGTGGAGAAGGGTCAAGAGGATGATCAAAGGACTAGAAGACATGCTATATGAAAAATGTCTGAGAGAACTGGGTTTGTTCAGCCTTGACAAAAGAAGTCTTGAGGGGTACGTTACTATTATGTAGCAGTACGTTAAGGATGGCTACCAAGAAGTCACACACAAAAGACCACGGTAATAGGTGTAAGTTGCTCCTAGGGAGATTCCAACTGGAATTCAGAGGAAAATGTTTCTCCATGAGATCAATTAGATATTGGAGTGGTCTTCCCAGGGACGAGGTGAGTTCTGCAGATTTAGGGCTCAGCTTGATAGGGTGATGTGTCATCTCATTTACACTGTATTTCTTTAGCTTCAAGGTTTGGACTGGCTGATCCTTCCAACCTGTTATACTGTGATACTGTGATACCAAGTCACACAGTACAGCTAGAAGCTCAAAATTGTGTTCAAATGTAACTGCAATATCTGCAGTAACTATGCAGCATACATGAACGTGAAAGAATAGTGATGCTGAAGTGCATATTTTGACCACACACTGATGGCTTGCAGCATGGGTTTGGAGCATGTGTCAGCTCTTCTGGTCCCTTAGTTTCCATGGAATAAAACTCCAGGACAGGACAGGAGATGGCTGACTGCACAACCTCTCTGAATGTCCCTCAGCTAGGAAATTCAGGAACAGATTGGTGGGGACCACAGAAAAATACCTTGCTCAGTGATCTAGGCACAATGTGTGCCACTATCTGAAGTCTTTCAAATTAGATTAGCTCAGTCATGCTTTGCTTAAAAGGCCAGTGATTTATGTTTTCTAGTGTAACCTTTTATTTTCGTGTCTTTCTCAGACCTTTATGATTATCCCTTAAAGTGAACCTTGCATTTGTGGACTCTCCCAGAAATCTCAGCTGCATTTCATTCATGAATTTCTTCAGGAAAGCCTACCTGGATATCAGTCCAGGAGTTTCCTCATAGTATTTTTGGGACATTCTACTTCAGGTCATGGTTGAAAACACCATGAGAATAATCTATTTCACAGTATTTTCACATGAAAATTAAACTTAAAAATGAATGAAGCTTTTTCTAAACTGGAGAAAAGAATGTTTGATCAAGTTCAGTTTAAAGTTTGAAGGGTGAGAGTAAGAAGGATTTATTCTATCCAGAGAAATTGATTTGGTCACCCTCAGCTATAGACTGTATAAAATTCACACTATCATGTAGCTGGTTCCTGTATAAATAGATAGTACATTTACAAAGAGAAGGATTAAAACCATCTTCTTTAATTATATCCTATAATTCGTAGCAGGATAACCTTGTAAAAGATCAAACAGTAATGGGGGCAGAAAGGGCTTTATTGTACAGCACAGAAGAATAGCAAGAGTTTGCCCTTTGCAATACACAGTCTGAAAAGTGTCATGCAGGACATGACCGTTCAGAAATTCAGAGAGGAGACAAGAGAAGGAAGATTACTGTTTCAGGACCCGAAGATGAAATGTTTATTCATGTAGCAATCAATTCTTTCTAGCTACCCCTGATGCAGACACACATATATGTATGACCTCTCTGCATCAGATCACTTCTCAATAATTTATGTATTTCTCTACACAGCATCTTTATGAAGTAGGGTGTTTTTTCTTCTGCTCCTCTGAGTAAGACGATGAAGTGCAAGAAGACTAGGCTTGAAATGTTTTCCAGTATCAGAAAGTGATTTATGTCTCAGGATAAAGAAAGGAATTCAGAGTTCTCCAGTATTGGCTTATTTCTAGAATCTGGGGGGTTTTAATACGGAGGTTCTGTAAACAGTGTAGCATGAAATAGTTTTAAGCTCAGCATGATTTGTATTTTAGCTGCCTGCATGTTTGTTTTTTCAATCACAGAGATAGTAGATCAATTCTTCTACCTCATCTTTGACTTTATTAAATAACGTGACGTCTAAGGAAATCTCCAGAGAGGGTTAATGTAAATTTTTCTTCCTTTTAGCCAAAAACATGACAATTTCTGTGTTCATTAGCCAAAAGGTGATCATGCAAAAATTGTGTCATTGCAACCTGCAAAGCAAAATTTTTTAGAGCTAATAGTTCCTCTTCCTTTAACACCTCTACCTCCTTCCTTATGCAGCAGCAGCACAACTTGATTCAGGTGAAGGCACATAACTCACTTGTTTCAACTTGGAGTAGACAAATGACAGATTTATATTCTGAGGTTCATTCTATTCCACCTGTAGAAGCTAATACATTTGGCCTAAAGTTAGAATTGTCAAGAATTCGTCTGGCATAAGGCCTACGAGTACAAAGTTAATCCATCAACACCCTTTAATTTCCAGATACTATTATCAGGTGTGGTAATAGTGCCAGGAAATTGAAGACAGGTCATTGCAATATGTTGGTTTGGGGTTGATTTTCATATGTAAGACATACACACAGCTTCTAAAAGAAAAACATGGCAATTTGGTACTTTCCAGTTTCTTTCCTGTAAAGGTCCATTAGTAACAAAACATTGAAGGTATTATTCACTAGCAAAGTAAGCTAAAGTTGTCAGGGTTGTTCTTATGTTTGAGATAGGATAATTTCATAAGCACCGACTCTGTAGCTATTCACAGAATGACATTACTGAGGCTGGAAAAGACCTTGGAGAGTGTCCAGCCCAAGTCTACGACCTAATATCACCACATCAACCAGACTATGGCACTAAGTGCCAAATCCATTCTGTCCTTGAACACCTCCAGGGATAGTGGCTCTACCACCTCCTTTCATGCTAGGGAGGGAATCTTGCTTCACCTTCCAGAAGGCTAATCTTCAACCTTACAGTTTCTGAACAAATTAATATGATCATTTTTTTGTAGTAACACTGGTTCCAGCTTGCATAGTTTCTTAACAACCTAAATATCCCTTTAAATTTTTTAGGTAGAAAAATCACACCTTTACCTACACTTTATTTTCCTAGTTCAAACGAGATGTGCTGTCTCACTCCTCTCTCAAATAATGGAGTCTTCACTCCCAAATTATTGTTTTAGTCCAGTCTAAACTGATTTTTTCCTAAAAACTCTTCAAACCAGAATAGGGGACACTGCTTGAAGACACCAACTGAATTGAAAAATAACAATCAAGTTTCTTTAGAATGGAAACATTCTTGATATTTTTAATTATTGACACCTTATGTTACTTCTGATAGGCTAATGCATACAGTTTACATCCTCTTATCTCTTGTCTCTTCTGTTACCACACAAATAAGATTATTTGTTTTACACTACAAGATACTATACTTTTCCTAATAAAATTCTTTGTAGTTCTATTACTTCTGCAGTACTCTGATTCCCCTCTGTGTTGACAAAGTGTCTGTCTGGGTGTTACCAGCCATCTGAAATAATATAGTCCTGTTTCCAAGTAATGAAAAGGGAACAGTGGTTCTAGTCTATCTGATCAAGAATACTGTTCCCTTTCCCTAATAATTCACTAGCCAGCTCCTTACACATTTATAGCTCCTCAGATAACTCCTCAACTAATCCCCATCCCCTCTAGGTTCAATAATAATTTCTAGCATGGACCATATTAAATGTTTTCTTGAACTCCAGGCAGATTAGATCTATTAAATTTCACTTGTCTAGAAAATTAGTTATCTTATCATGAAATGGTATCATTCAGTTTGGCAGTCTATCTCTGGCAAACCCATCTGTTTTATCTTTCTTATCTTTCTATCTTTAATATTTTTTACTTCCAAAGTATATTCTAAACCCTTCCTTACTATCAGGTCTAGACCAATTGGTCTGTGGTATCTTTTACCAGGGATCTGATTTAAAAATAATGGGATGATTTTTGTATTCAGAGAGGATGCAAGAAACTCCTCCAAACCCAACCCAGCTGAGAAGAAACAATATGTTCAAAGAATGTGAAATAAGGCAAGTGATGACCTCTTCAAGCACTGGTGGTCATGAGAAGAACTGTCTTCAGACTGCCTGTTGGGCATCCTTGCTGTAATTTGTGCACCTACCTCATACTGCTCCCCACAGTCTCTGGCTTCTGCTGCTGTCATGCCTGATGTTGCCTGTGCTGATTTCAGACAGGTAAAGACAGGAAAAGGGAAAAGTAAAAAATAAAGGATTAAAATAAAGAGGGAAAAGAGGGAAGGGGGAAGAGCATCAGAGGAAGTATTTAAGTGCTTTGTACTTGTCACTTTCAGGGAGATTTATGTTCTCTACCCATTCGAAACCATTTGCATCTCCTCCTCCTTCTAAACAGCACAGATTATTTTGTTAGATTTTCTCTTGAGACTTTCTACTTCTCACATCTGCAGGAACTTCAGCTCAGACAAACTTTTAATCCTTCAAAGAGAACATTCAGAAAGACTCTTTCTGTTGTCCAAAAGTCGGCTTAACCTTTACTGCGTCTGTCCAGGCTGTTTGGCCCTACTCGGAAAATCATGTCTGTGTCAATCTGCAAAGTCTGCTTCTCTTATCACCTCCCCCTTGCTTTCCCTTTCTTTATAGTTGCTTTCTAAGTTGCCCTGGTTTCCATAACACTGTGATGAGTTTTGGATCATTCACAGTGTTTAAAACCTTTCAAGAACATTTTCCACATGGAGAATCCTCTTAAAGTAAATACATCATTGTACATGATTATCCATGCTTAAAAGAACAATCAGTAGAACAATGCATCCTGCTCTCAGTGCTGCTTGTGAACTGCTCATTCCTCTCCCAACCTCTTACCCCTCCTTGTTTGTTGAAATTTTTTTGTCTGGAAAGCAGCCGCTAGTAAATTATCCATCAATGAGACATGAGATTTGGGTCTGATTAGAACAAAAAAAAATTGCAGGGAGTTTGGTGTTCTTTCTGCCTCTCAAATCATGGTATGAAGTTGGTCATGAAATGCCCCATTCTGGCAAAGCAGAGTCTTCTCACATTAGTTTCCTGCCTTATGTAATTTCTGAATTTTCTACTCACTGATGTTTTCTCTTCCAGCACTCACTGGACGCCAAAAATCCCTCAAGGCTTCAAACTTTCATTTTTCTTCCTCTTCTGCATAGCCCTCACCACACTCATCTGTAGTTACTGTCTGGAATTTTGCTCAAGGTGGGATAAATATCTGGAAAATGTGGTTTCCTCTCCATCGCTGTCCCTCAAGTTTGAAAAGATCAACTTTTCTTGTACCAATGTTTCACGTAAAGAATTTTTCCAGAGTGATTTGGTCCAGGTCATGGTTTTACCACGAGCTGTAATGATTCCCTTTTCTACTGCATTAGTAGAACAATCCTAAAGTCTAAGTCTACTACAGTAAATTAAACATGCCAGATGTACAAACACTTGAACTTAATTAATGATCATGGGATGGTTTTCTCCAAAGAATTTCCTCTCGGTAAGCTCTCTCAGCATGACACCCTTCTCTGAAACATTATGGAGCCTTTTGCACGATGATTGCTCCATTCCTGTTGCTATCATTCCTAAAGAGCAGTCTTGGTAGTGCTTACATTAGAAGTGCAGGACTACTATAAAATATTTTGAACTGTTACTCTTCCGAGGTTGCTGGGAGCTAATAGTACAGATTCAGGAACTGCACATGTGGTCGCATCAAAAAGTCTGTCCGAGGGTGCTGTGCCAGTTTATAATATACATAAATCTATAATATCCTGCCCATGGTTTCAATCTCTGCATACTCTATTTCACAATTCATTCTGTGAATGAAGTTTTTTTAAAGAAATAAAGTTGTTCTTAAACTACTAAAGATCTGCTTCTGTAGGAATTTTTCCACTAGCACCTTGTATCACGGAATCAGAGAATCACAGAAATTAGGGATAGGAAGGGATCTTAAAAGATCATCTAATCCAATCCCCCTGCCACAGCAGGATCACCTGGATAAAAGTCACACAGGAACATATCAAGGCAGGTTTTAAACATCTTCAGAGGAGACTCCACAACCCCCTGGGAAGCCCCTTCCAGTGCTCTATCACCCTCAACATGAAGAAGTTCCTTCTGATATTTATATGGAACCACCTGTGTTCCAACTTACACCCATTGCCCCTTGTCCTATCATTAGATGACACTGAGAAGGGCCTGGCTCCATCCTGCTGATATTGACCCTTCACATATTTATCAACATTAACGAGGTCACCTCTCAATCTCCGTTTCTCCAAGCTAAAGAGACCCAGCTCCCTCAGGCTTTCCTCACAAGGAAAGTGATCTACTCCCTTTATTGTCTTCATGGTTCTGCACTGGACTCCCTCCAGGACCTCTGTGTCCTTCTTGAACTGAGGGGCCCAGAACTGGACACAATATTCCATGTGTGGTCTCGCCAGGACAGAGTAGAGGGGGAGGAGAACCTCTCTCGATCTGCTAACCACCCCCCTTTAGTAAACATACAGTTTACATTACGTGTATACAGAAAACATTATGTGATGGCTACTAGCTGCATAGTTTACTTCTTTTTTTAGCTGCTTGACTGTTGGGGACATGTGTTTGTGTGTCTATCTGCATCTATACACATAAAATATATCAAGCAAATGCAAATTTGCATTGTAAGTGGTTTCTTGTGGTAAAAAATCCCAAAGATTCAGATTCCTCTTTTGAAACTAAATGCAACCCACGCTGCATGTGATTATAACAAAATAAGTATTTTTACCTCTACTTATGCCTTTTTGTGTTTTTTTATGCTTTTTTTTATGCTTTTTTTTCTATTCTTTTAAACCAAAGAGAGAAGCTTATTGCACACAGCCTGCACACACTCTTCCTGCAGGCACAAAGATGTTCTCAGTGTCTTTCTCAATGTTCTAATATCTCTACAAAATGGGAAGTTCATGTGACAAAAACAGTCAAGTCAGGGAAAAACTTACATTCAACCTCAAGTTCACAGTTCAGTGGAAACAGCACTCAGCTTCAAGATCCTTATTGTGTTCAGATTTTTTTTTTCATAAAGAACATACTTTTCCTTGAGCAATAGCAACAACTCTGATGAAGACAATAATCTCTGCAAAACCTTCATTATAAAATATAAGTTCTGTAAAGGTTACACATTCAATTCAGCTGTTTATTGTTAATACTTCAGCCAATTATATCTTGCTGACAAATGGATATCTATAATTACAAGTATCTGTTTTCCTTGACACATTATGTTCTTGTGGGGATTTTTTTCCTTCTTTTGTTGGTTTTTTTTTTCTTTCTTTTCTCCTTTTTTTCCCTCACGTTATTCGTTGAATCACATATGTGATTTTTCTTTTTTTCACCAGATAAGGAACTTGGATTTCAGGTTTCCCAAATGTAGGCATCTGTGTGAAGCGCTCTTCTTAAGTACTTCACTAAATACCTAGTTATACAACCATAATCACTATCATTCTCTGCATAAATAGATACAAAAGCACAAAGAATCACAGAACATTAGGGATTGGAAGGGACCTCCAAAGATCATCTAGTCCAGTCCCGCTGCCACAGCAGGAACACCTAGACTAAGATGCACAGGAACATGTCCAGGTTGGTTTTAAATGTCTCCCAACAAGGAGACTCCACAACCCCCCTGGGCAGCCCCTTCCAGTGCTCTGTCATCCTCATCGTAAAGACGTTCCTTCTCACATTCGTGTGGAACCTCCTATGTTCTAGCTTACGCACATTGCCCATTGTCCTATCATTAGATGCCACTGAGTAGAGACTAGTTGCATCCTACTGATGCCCACCCTTCACATATTTATCAGCATTAATGAAGTCATCCCTTGGTCTCCATTTCTCCAAACTAATGATACCAAGCTCCCTCAGCTTTTCTTCATAGAAATAATTCATATTCCTCTCACTTCACCATCATTTTTGTAGCTCTTCACTGGACCCTTTCCAGGAGTTCTGTGTCCTTCTTGTGTATCTATATCTGTATAAAGTACCCTGCATAAGATCTGCAGTCAATAAGCAAGGGTCTAGATGATCCTACTCTGGCAGGGAATTCGACTAGATGGTCTTTAGAAGTCCTTTCCAATCCCTAACGTTCTGTGATTCTGTGATTCCAAACATTATGTTGTTGACTACAATAAGAATCTGTTCAATGAATTTTATACCCCTGAAAGTTGGGTGTTTTAATAAATAGTTTTGGTTGGCTTCCTTTACATTCATTCAAAAGAGAATGACTGTATAGAATTCTTCAAGCTGTCTCTCTTAACTATCCGTCTAAGACTTGAGTCCATGAAAGTCCTACAGAGTGTTTCCTCACTCCAAAATGTAGAGAGCACACAGATGAATGACTCCATTCTTGTTTATTCCTTGATAGCAAAATTAAGTGAGGTGGGTATATATGTAAACATGAGCTTAACTCTTTAAAAAGAAAAATGCACCGTTGGTATCCAGAGGTCTCGGAAGTACTCCAAGTTAGACTGCACAATTCATTTGTTTGTACCAAGGCCTGAAGCTGGAGAATTTACTCACAAAAGCAAACTGAACTGCACAAAATGCTTTAGTATTCATGGGATTTGTCTCCTTGTTTGCTGTGCAGCATCACAGGTCACAGATAAAAATCAAAGCTGCATCCCCATGATTAGGGAAGTGATTTTGATGCTCAAGCACTGGGACCTTCTGAGAGAAAAGGCACTGTATAAATGTGAATATATCACTGATAGTTATTATCAATAATAGTAAATAACAGTCTGAAAAAATACAAGTATTCTGGTGGCAAAAAATATTTAGGCACCCCTATTTTCATATTAATGTGATTCAATTTTTCAATCAGTATGAAGGACATCACCTGTTCTCCTTGCCTCCAGGTTTATCTACATGAGTGGAATAGATTCTGAAAATTAGCACCTAGAAAACTTTCTCAGAAAGATATTTCCAAATGTCAGTATTTTCTATTACTTTGTCATTGACTTCTAATGTGTTTTCAGAATGATTTGGTCCTTTCTTGGGTAAAGAAGAAAAATTGAAATTGAAAAAAACTTATATCATTCATTATTATGCAGCTTTCGCGTTGCAAAACACAATTTATAGCTAAAAACTCGCCTTACTTTCTGCTGTGCCACTTCAAATATCCAATGCTAAACACAAAGTGCTATAAAAATGTCTGCCCTTACTCTAAGAGATTCAAATGATTGACAATAAAGTAGAAAACTGTTAAACATGTAACCTTGGCATGAGTTCCATGGAATATTTATTCTCCCACTGTTGTAGTTCTTGGTTTGTTTTGTTGCTTTATTGGATTCTATTTTATTCAGTTGTGCCTCGCAGCGCCTATGCACACGAGTCAACGCCTGCAATGACCCTCTTGGCAGAAAGAAAGGAACAGGAGACATCTCACAGACACAGAACTTGTGTGCTACAGGCTGGCTCAAAAGTTTACGGACCTGTGGTTGACTACTCTGAGAAAAGGAATGCCACATTAATAAATAGACTCTAAAGACTGAAGCCTGGATTGGAGTGATCATTTCTTATTGCCTACAACCAGGAAGCAGAAAGTCACCTCATAGAACCTGGGTACTGATTTGCGCTTGAACCCCTCCTCTGTGTGATGAAAAAGCTGGAGCAAGACAGCTCCTCACTTGGTGTAAAACCGGGAGAGCAGCTGCTGTAATCCCATATGCCAGTGCAGTAACACTAAGTAGGACAATGGAGGGGGGTGTACTCTTTCTTTCCTCTAAACACAGTTTCCTATGAATTTAAATATGGCTGTTGCAGCCTAGTCCTTTGTAACTCAAAACACAGATGTGGCTATAAATTAAACCTGAAAGAATTATTACACTTGAAGGGATTTTCAAAATGCACATACAGCTTACTGCCTGTTGTTTCTTTTCTTCCCCTTTCTCTGGTAAGACAATGAATTACAATTTTCCTCAGAAAAGAAATCTCGAAGTGTAACACATTCAAAAATAATATATGAAATACAGCTTCTCCCAAACAGAAACTTTTCCAGCTGTTTTTGCAGAACTCTGCTGTGGTTCAACAAGTGAAAGAGAAACAAAACCAATCAAGGAATCATGACAACAACCAGGAGTAAAATGTACAAAACTAAAAATAATAATAAAATAAGGAATATATAGGAACCAAATGTGTTTAGCTAGGATAAGCAAAGGGTCTCATGCACTGACTTCTCTACTGCTGAGGAGACTAAGGTTTGACTGAGTTGTAATACAGACAAGTTTTTTTGAGTCACTTGATAGGGAGGGCTCCATATAAAAGGCTACAACACTCTTAAACCCATAGTAAATCCACACATTGCCATCTCAATGAGTAAGATCGTATTTTAGTTATAAGGGATTAATCCTTCACTCTTGTAGGTAAGACTGATTTCCTTTCATATCTCACGATCTCCCTGGCTGTTGTCTGTGTCACTGCACTCTGAACAATGGCTTTCAGTGTTAAAGAAAAACTTACCTTGTCTGGCATGTGCTCTACTTTGTCAAGTGGTCCTGGAAGGTCCATCTCCCTGCTGTGACAAGAAACTAAGCATTAGCTGGCTAAATCAGCAAGAGATTATCTTTGGTCAGGAACTTTCTATCCCTTAAGTGCTTCACTTTGCAATCTAAGTGTGTTTCAGTATAAGGAGTATGAGTTCTGTTTTCTGTTGTGGTGGGGTTTTTATTGATGTTTGGGATTTTTTTAATTATCAATTTTCCCCTATTTGTCCGCATGAAGGCTTGATATCTTATTTAAACAATGGTTTTACAACTTATTTTGATAACATACCTCAAAATGAAGAGGGATCATATTAATTAACAGAGGTTTTCTTGTAGAAGACAGTATTGGTCTAGGTCATCCTACTCTGGGAGGGGGATTGGACTAGATGATCTTTCAAGGTCCCTTCCAATCCTTAATGATTCTATGATTCTATGATTCTTTTTCTATTCAAAGAATATCACTCTAATTTCTCAGTGATGTCGGTGGACAATAACTCAGGGGGAAATAAAGTAAAACAGTGATGAGTAGAGGTTAATGCACAAAGAAAATATCCAGTGCAGAACTATAACTTTCAGAACTTGATTATTTTTCTCTAACTGTGACAGTAGTTTCTAATTCTTCTTTTGGAAAAAAAAAAAGTTAGTGAGATCTCCTTGCCCAAGCTAGAGCTTGTATTATCTTCCCAGGAATATCCAATATTAATCCAATCTTCTGGTGACACTAAAAGTATAAATAGCAAAGCCCATCTGCTTGTTTGCACTCATTTCTTTGTCTAGAATATTTGCATGTGAACACACAAGTGTCAGTTCTGAGAGGTTCTTCTTGCAATATTAAAAGGTGAAAAGGAAGAGGGGTCTGCCTATATAAAGGTCAGTGGACCTGAAGGCTCTGAGTGTTAGTTTTATGGCTGAAGTCCTGAGAATATTTTTACTGAGGTCTTCTGTGGTGAGGAGAACCAATGCATGAGGGGCTTTAGCATAAGACAGGCTCTCAAAAGTGGGTTGGGTAATTCCCTGTGCTGTCACAAGTCTGTCCCTACTACATACTATCTACTGATTGTCTTAAGGATAAAGCTAATTCCCTCAGCACTTGAGGTCCTTTGGGCTGCCTTCGATTCAGACTATGCCTTACGATGTCCCCGTGATCTGTTTTTTCATTTTGACAAGTGAATTCCAGAGGGATGAACATGTTACAGAATCACAGATAAAAACAGTTTAGCCACTACACGTTTCATAGTGTGACTTTACCTAGTCTTTAGTGATCGAGTCACTCAGCATAATTTTAACAGAGAATGAAAACAATTATATTCTTTACACACTGCCATCATTTTTAAAGGCTACTTTCTATTTGTTTATGCATGGCTTCTTCTTCTTGAGATGCAGCATGAGATATTTTGACTGAATATCTTGCATATGTAATGCTGTGCTCCTGTTTAAGTTTATTGATCAGTGAACCACAGTATCCCAGTTGAAATATAAAGCCCAATTTAATGTCCTTCTCTTTGAACAAGGATGGAGTACACAGCTTATGAAAATGAATGATGAAAAGGCAATAATAACAACAACAATTTCTAGAGTTATGCTTTTTTTGGCTGCCTTCTTACTCAATTAGGAAGTGATGTCTCTCTAATAAGGTAGGGAAACCAGTAATATGATAGGAAGTCATTAATACAACATAATCACAGCCTAAGATCAAACTCATCTCCTGTCTCTTTACCTTGTCAAGTGTTTCAATATTTTATGTTGTAATGTGATGACCACATCTGATCACTGTAATCTAAATGTGGATCTGACTAATGCATTGTATAATCAAAGATTTTCATTTGACTTAAATTTATTTGCATTTTCTTGCTCTTATCACAGAAAGGCAACCCTATGATTTAGTGTGGTTAAAGATCACAATTCGTCACCGTTTCTGTTCTGAAAGGTTGTTAAATTCCTTTTTGGCCTTGAAAGTCTGCATCAAATGTTTAGTCAAATTTGCTTTTTCTTTCTTTCTCTCTTTTTCTCACTCTCATGGGGTTTTTTGGTTTCTGCTGCTCATATATTTATGAAAACTTGCCCATTTGTTTCCAACAGGACATTCAGGAATCATGAGAACTTTTATCTCCAAATATTAAATATCTTAATTTTGATATATTTTATATGTTATTATTTATTGTTGTATTTTTATTGGTATCAATAAAGATTAATACTAGCTAGTCATAAAAAGGAGTAGGAAGATTGTGATTCATACAATATCCTTTTCCTCCACATGACATATGAAGCCTTTAGGGCTTTAGGCAAGTGTGGAAAGTCTCTTTCATATTGATGCTGCACTGAAGATTGGAAAACGATTCTGTTCCTAACACTGAGCTGGACTTACCGTAATCTAACAAATCTTTTTGCAAACCTGAAGATGGCTTTCTCACCCTTTCCTGAAATAACTTTATGCTCTTACCCATGTTTAACTCTATCATGACACTTGTTATTTTGAGAACCAGTGTGAGTGATACGCAGGCTTCTTTTTAGGTTTTCTCACACTGAACAATGCATTGGTGTTAAAAATGCTCCCTAACAGCCTCTTCCTCTGAGTTGGATTGCAAAGACAGAAAAGAGTTGAATGTTTAAAGTCTCTACATCTAACAAGTACAATTTGGTTAAGAAATAGCCTTGCAAATATTTTTGAGCCATCATTGCCTGGCTGAGTTTTGAGAAAAAAGTGCAATTCATGAAACCAGATACTTCATCACTTTTAGAATAAATGGAAAGGAGGCTGACAGGAGACCTTATTGCCCTTTACAGCTACTTGAAAGGAGGTATAGGGGTGGAGGTCAGTCTCTTCTCCCAAGTTACTAGTGATAAGACAACAGGAAATGTCCTTGAAGTTTAGCTAGAACATTAGGAAAAATTTATTCATTTCAAGAGTCACTCAAGTATTCACACAGGCTGCCCAAGGAAGTGGTGCAGTCACCATACCCAATGTTCAAAACACGTGGCATTTGGATATTTATTAGATATTTATTAGATATAAATACTTAGTAGATTTAGTAGGCACAGTGTTGTTGGGTTGATAATTTGACTTGATGATCTTGGAAGTCTCTTCCAACCTTAATGGTTCTATGATGCTATGAAAATATTTAATCAGGTTATATGGAAAAGTTCCATTCCTCTATGACATGTTTTTCCTTGATGATTTTTGTGTTATTGTCAGTCTGAATTTTAAATAATTACCCAGAACCACAAGAGAAATGTGTTTCCTGCCACCTGGATATCATGAAGATGTAACATTTTCTCTATCCCAAAGTTTTTGAAAGAAAAAAATACAGTTCCGTTACTTTAAGTGAGATAACTTTTAGCTAACTTGGCAAAAGGCAACTCCAAAGGGAATCTCCCTCTGATTTGGGAATTTGCATTGTTATTCCTATAATATGTGCTTTTGAATTTTTATCATAATACAACAGATGGAAAGCTGAATATTTTTCATAACTGCTTTGGCAGAAGAAATAAATTTCCATAGGTGAATTGCAGAGTATTGACAAAAATTGCAGGTCAGAACTGTCAATTGGCTGGAGTTATAGCTCTGAGCTATAACTCAGGAGCTATAGCTCTTGATTTGAGTGGAACAGCCAAAAGCACATAAAGTTGAACAAAAGCGTGCCTACAGTAGGACCTCAGACACATAACTTAGTAGGAAGCATTTATATAAATCCTCAAGGGAAATTTGAAAATACTAACAATGTACGTTAAATCAACAACACTTTGCAGTCTCCAGAGTCAACACTGCAAACACACTTTCACTTAGAGGTGGTAAGACCTTCATTACAAGTATAAAACAACCAAGCAATAATAGTAGTTTCATACAAAAATGTGAAAGAAATTAACTGCAAATGTGTATTGCATTTAGTTTAAAATTATAACCTTTCTATAGCTTGATTTTATCCGTCTTGCTAAGTCTAATAGCTAAGATATAATTTTAAAAAATTATTAAAAATAGCCAAATGAAATATTTTCATCCTCTGCTACTTTCTCTAAGACTTCATTCTCTGAAGTAGCAATTTTTGTGATTCTCAGTGCTAACCTAGTGGACTTAATAGCTGAACTCCAATAAAATGACCAAGAACCCTGATATTTCTCTACTTAGTCACAATGGCACTTTAGGTTAAACAATCATTGGCTCAGTGAAAAATGAGATAAATTAAAATTATTTTCTTCACAAGGACCAAAGATTTGGCAAATAATATATTGAAGAAATTTCCTGGACATAATGGGTTACATTAATTTTCAACTGCAAAACAATTCCTTCAGCATTATTTTTCAAGCAAGGAAAGAAAAAAAAAAACCCACAACTTGCTATTTATGCTATTTATTTCTTACTGAATAGCAAAAAATAAGTTTCAAAGAAAGGATTAAGAAAGGCATATCAGGGAATATTGAAAAAAAACCTGACTGCAAAGAATTCCAATTAATTTTTTCACCCATTTACCTTTATCCAAATGTGGTCACTTTTGGCTTTGAGAGAACATAAAAATATAGTCTTTTTCTCTGTTAATTTTATCTGAGAATACTTTCCTGGTTTATTTTAAACAAAATTTTGCAGCAATATCTCTATTCTTTTAAAATTGTTTCTCATTGATATTTGTGTGTCATTTGACTAAGCTGAAGAGAATGCTTTTTCTGCTCAAGGGTGCAGCCCTCAACCTCTTCCTGCACAACAGCTGATAACAAATGCTGTTGTTCTCTGATCCCAATGGCCTCCTGCTACCCTATTTAAAATGAATGTAGTGTTTCAATAACTCAGGGCTTTACCCAGTCTAGTATAAATTGGCATTGCTCTGTCGTAGTTAATGGAGCAATGATGACTTTGATCAGCAGAGAATTCAGCCATCGGGGAGCCCATCACTCAAGTTATCACTGAAATTGCTATTAATTGAGACCTCTGTGGGCAGTCACAGCAGAAAGGCCAAGGTGTGAATGAGCAAAGGTCTGATCTCTGAGCCCCTTTGAGTAGTGAGCAGAAGAATGAACAGAAGAGAGGCTGGAGCAGGTCACATCAAGGTATAGCCAGCCCAGTTTCCTGTTTCCAGCACTGGTCAATTGCAGCTGCCTGGAGAAGCTAGTAAGCTTAGAACAAATATTTCCCTAATATGTTCTCCCAGAAGTCAACAGTTTGTGTGCATGGGAGCATTCTAAGCAGCATCATAGTCGTACAAGAATAATTAGAATTTTCTTATTTTTCATTTTTAACTTTTTCACGCTTTTCAAATGTGCTACATGTACAGCTCTCAATTCTACAACTCACCTGTGGGCTCTGTAAGAAATCGTGTTCCTCTCCATAGTCAGCTATATGGAGTGTGCAACAGTTTACCTTCATTTTTTTGTGGATAAAATGAAAGCTAAGTGTCTAGTTGTGTATGCAGAATAAAAGTGCACACTCAAAATAAAAAAACCTAATGACTTAACAAAACAAGTGTATCCCAGGTTGGTGGTTGAGTCCTCATCCCTGGATGTGTTCAAAAGTCACTTAAATGTAGTGTTGGGGGACATGGTTTAGGGGTGAACTTGTAGAGTAGGGTTGACGATTGGATTTGATGATCCCAAGGGTCTTTTCCAACCTAAATGATTCTATGATTCTATGATTATCGGTAGCTCAGATTCATATGGAAAAGAGCTTTAAGATCATCAAGTCCAAACATTAATCTTATTCTACTGATCCCATCATTAACCTTTGTCCTCAAGATCCATATTCAAAAATATTGAAGTTTTCCAATCACTAAACTCATTGATCCAAATTAATCCACCATCTTTTATATACTCCAAAAATTAATAAAGGTCCTCATAAATTTACCCTGAGAAAATGAACGACATACTGCCTCTATATCTAGTGCTCCAGAAGCTGCTGTGGTTGCTTAGCAGCTATGGAATTTAACAAATAAAATTAATTTTAAAAAATTTTAAAAGTGTTGACATTAGTAACAGTAGAACTGATATAATTTACAGATCATAACTTTTTTGAGTTTTACCTTAAAAATTAACAAAAACAATCTTACGCCTTAGTTAACTGGCCTACATGGTTAACATCAAAGGCAATCTGTACTGTAGTAGAGCATACTGCAAGTCTCAGTCCTTTATGTCAAGATGTAAGAGAAACCCTCGTTTGCCTAAGAAAATTGCATTTGCTGAATGTAACATTTTGGTAATTTTCCCTTTGAACACTATTAAAAAACAAATTTGGTGTTTGTTTCTTTATCCAAAAAATGCCAACGTTGGAGAATGAATTTCCATTCTGAGTGGTAGCATAAGTTAAATGTTATCACTGAATGAGTAAAAATTGAATGATTCAGACTAGAATTGTAAAAGTAGAAATGTCAAAAATAACTTAAAATTAAACAATCCAATAGCAATATGCATCAACTTTTAAACAACTTTTCTTTACTGTGTTTGAAAAACACATGGCTTTTCTTCTAGGTCATTTTGAAATTGAAATATCAGTATAAATTGACTGTTTCAGTTCTTCAAATCAGAACATTACTCAAAAGAATTTATATTGTGTAAAACACATTTTCATCAAGAAATACATCCCTTCAGAATTTTAACATCAATCCTTACCACTTCTTGTTAGATTTTAAATATAAGTACGCTTATTGAATTTATTCAAATTAATGTGAGATTATGTGTTTAATGGTGTTATTTTTTTCTTATGTATTTATGGAAGAAGTTGTGGATTGGCGTGGCACCTGTCAAAGCATGCAGTATCATACAGAAAAACTCTCTTCATGGCTTTACAGAATCACAGAATTGTTGGAATTGAAAGGGACCTGTGATCATTATTTAGTCCAATCCCCTCCCTGCTAAAGCACTTCAGTCTCGGTTTCTGTGTAACCCAACATGACTTAAAAATGAAACAGTCAACAGAACAATGTGAGGGGAGGAAACCAGAGTAGAAGTTACCAAAGAGATAGGGATTTTCTTGGGTTGTTTCCATCCTAAGCTGAACAATACATTTCTTAGACATGCTGCCTGGGTCCAGAAACAACCAATATGTCGCAGATGAACCTAATTCACATCATAATTAATTCCCCCCACTGCCTAATGGAGAGAAAGGCACGTCTAGAGAATGATTCACCCTGTCTCTGAGCTAAATAACTATCTAGAGACACCTATCCATGTTTTCTCCTGAAGACAGAGCTCAAGATTTTATTTTAGTCTTTCAAGTAAATGCATAAAATTGGGTAGGATAAATCTAGGCCACAGTTTCTTGGAGCCTCTTGAAACAGTTGTGGAGATGAATATCTAAATCTAAACTAATGGAAGCCATATAATTACTTTAGATGATAGCTAAATGTCATCTGAATAAGTTAATTGATGTATGTGACAAAATAAGATCTTTATTTTCCTTAGAGTGTATGACATGCATGACAATATCACCTTACCCAAGTTACTGAGAGTTCAGATACCATTAAACTTCCGGGTGCATCTTGATCCTGGACAGTGCACTGGAAGCAGGTAGATGACAATCAGCACAGTTAGAAATTGGTATAGCTGAGGTGTTGCATGATGGATGCTGTAGCAAAATACTCCCTGACAGCATCAAGAACGAGCCATGCTTAGGGCAGTTTAGTGTGTTTCAGATATGTGAATATGCATCCAGGCAGGTCTTGGGAGGCAAGGGACAGCTCAAAAGGGAATTGCGGATGGGATTACAAATATCACACCAATTTCAGGAGCCTCAAATCAGTAGTGATTTTGCAGAACACTAGTGTTTTATTTCCATCAAGTTAATGTCTGAAATCTCATGGAATTTATTTATATAACATGCATTCATTCGTTCATTCATTCGTCCATTCATTTATTTACATAAACAAGGAAATCTGAAAGGCCAAACACAAAGATTTATAAAGCTCTGAGGACGTAATAAAAGTTATTTCACATTTTTGATTCAACACAAGCAAACTGAGAACACTTAGCTAGGAATAATATTTTCCTGTCAAAATTTTTGATCTGAATCATAAAAGTGACCCAAATCACTCAAGTCTTCATGGAGTTAAATGATTGAAATAAAACCACATATTTGCACCAGACGTGTCTGAATGTAACTTTTCCATGTAAAACACAGTGGTAGTTTCATATTTATTTCCTCTGAGAATTGTCATTCTGGTTATTTCCAGGATGTTCACTCTTGATTTGTGAAGAATGACATTTGGCAAATTTAAAAAAAAAAAAAGTTTAAAAATAATTTTTGTATGCTTTTACTATCACTAATACTTAATACAGAGAAATCATAGGATCATAGGATGTTAGAGTTGGAAGGGACCCAAAGAGATCATTGAGTCCAATCCCCCTGCCGGAGCAGGACAAAACTATCTAACATAGATCACAGAGGAACATATCCAGGCGGGTCTTGAAAGTCCCCAGAGAAGGAGACTCCACGACCCCCCTGGGGAGCCTGTTCCAGTGCTCTGTGACCCTCACAGTAA
>JAOXOE010000874.1:3717130-3740553 GCA_028565055.1 Phoeniculus purpureus
GAGGAAGTGACATATATCATATAAGAAAAAATACCATCCCCCCAAGACATAGACGTGCAGAGTTTTGTCACAATGCTCCTACACTGAACTGAAATAAAATATCCAAAAATATCTGTTGTAGACAGTTCTTGCTTTCTCTGAAATGACAATGGACATCCAGCTTCAGTCTTGACTCTCATAAACCTTCAAAAGTCTCAGAGGTCCAGGAAAAGTCCTCACCACAAATTTTCTTCAGAATCAAGCATTTTGTCTCAGTTGAAAAGCAGTAGCTTTGAACAGACATCAAGATGGAGAAGAAGGTGGAAGTCACCAGATTGGGGGAAAGGGGGAAGTGAGGTGAGGGAAGAAACTTTTCTTTTCAAACATTTAAAAATAAGACTTTTCTGTAGAAAACACATGAAATAAACTTAGAGATTATGCTCAGCTTTTAAAGCAGGGTGTTAATAGTTATTTTTTTTTTGTTCCAGTTTTCCTTCAAAAATTTTGCAAATTTTTGGTCAGGTGCCTAATAAATTGTGCATTCTCTCACTACTTTGAATTCCTTAGAGCAAGTGTTATCTTAAGGTTATTCTATTTCAGGTTCATACTATTTTATTTAATCTTAAACTCTCATTTACATTTTGCAGGTACCATGCCATCTTCAGACAGCTGCAATTCATAAATACTCACAGTTAATAATAGAATGTTAATAATTTGATTTACTGACATTTTACAGACTTCAACCTCTAAGCATTTCAGTTCAAGACTTTTTTTTTATCATAGATTCAAGGCAGGTGGTGTCTGTTTCCTGAGTAACAACTATTACTGGCAAAAGATTGTCCTTCCCAGAGTAAGTAATGGCCTCTTTATATCACTCCCTCTGTATGCTGGTGCTATAAAACTCCACATCCTCATTGCATCAACAGAGCCCATTCTCTCTCTGTCCTGAGTCTAGATAATAACATTTTAAATTAGAGAACTTTAATTTAATGATTTAACTGTTGAAACCTTTAGGCAGCTGACAGACTTCCATTCCTATGATATAGGAGAGAACTTACACACCTTCACTACATGACAAAACAAAGACAGAATTAAAGAATGTACCAAAAAAATCAGACATAAAAATCATCCATCCACTGCCAGAAAACATTCCTACTTTTTCTGAGTAAATATGTTCAAATATCTTCTGTGCCAGGAAACTATTGCAAGCTGTAAAGGCAATAATATCGCTATGCACTATTATTTAATATTTGTCCTCTAACATTATCCTCATGTCCTAAGAATATAATAGAATCAGAAAAAAAAGACTGTGTACTGTAGAAAATCATCATGGTATTAATATTTACGTAGCCAGAGCTTCCATGAAGACGACAATTTGGACTACAGGCCTGTCTGGAAACATTCAATGCCTCCTAAAAGATACGGTTGAGAAAATTGCAATTTTCAGCCCAGCATATCATGATCAGAAAGATAATTTCAAAACCTGAGGAAGAGATTATGTGTGATTTGGTAACAGATTCAAAAATCCATGATACTTAGAGTGGCATTCAAGATCCCAGTGTTTTCACTGGATATTTAACCATGAAGGTACATTTCAGAACTATAAATGACTATCAACACTTTACTTGTCCTAATGATGCTCCAAAACAGCATGCTTTGAATGAACCCTGTATTTTATCTTTTAACCCTGAACTGATGTTGCACTAGCCTGGAGGTATCACACTACATGCTTGCATGCTGTTTACACAGCTACCTGATCAGCCAATGAACCTGCTGTTAAGCCAGATCACTGAAGGTACTTTCTGTGGGATGTCAGTATGGCTGTGTAGACTATATTCTGTCTTTGTGACTGGACTCAACAGCAGAGTCCCTGTGATAGTGTTGTCTCAATAAATAGGAGACATACAGACAATTATAACATAGAAACTTAAGTCTTTTAAGCTTAATTGGAACAACACTTAAGAAGTATTTTATTTTATATCAAAATTCAATTATGTTGGCTAATTCAATTTGAAAACATCTTTTAGGTAAAAATGTTTTCAAAGGGAATTTTTTCGGGTTTGTTTATTATAACACATTCCTCTCTGCAGCATAGAAGGTGCCTATTTCAATCTCTGAGTGATTCTGAATATTAAAAAAAAAAAAAATCTCATTAGCTACTAATACAGTATCTCCCCACTTCCACAGCAGAAATTAGCTAATGCAGAAAAATAAATTATTACAGAATTACACAATAAATCATCTGTCCTTAGCCAGTCAATATCAATTCTTAACTAAAGACATGGCTATCACAAATACAGCCAGTCTGAGCGTCTTCATGCCAAGAACAAAGCCAATTCCAAATAAGTAATTTAGATTAAAAGGGTAAAGTTCTGACAATTCCTTTCACTGAGACTCAAATAAAAGCAAGTTAACTGTCTGCAGTGGTCTCTAATGGAACTGAATCTACATAAGTATCTAATTCGTGTCTATCTTTCAGGTTGTTTACACGTCTTTGAAGGCCTGTGGGAAAGCATAGATACGTCCCACATAAATACACAGCTGTAGTCATGCAGGACCTCCTTTTGGATGTTTCCAAATACCTTGATTCCTGTAATGACAAACAGCAAGCTTGGGAAATTTTTTCTGCCCTGTGGGCAGAGAAGTTTATATAAAACATATATAAGACCTTCAAAAAGGGTCCAGCTTACAAAATGTGAGAGTTAAAGAACATTTGATGATGACCCAGACCTTTGAACAAGCCATTTTGAACAAAAGAGCATAAGATGGTTTTAAAATCACCTGAAATAGTATCACACTGGCTATGAAATATAGGTCTTCCTCAGAAGTTCTGACACTTGGATGGCGGATGATTTTGCCAAATCCCATAAACCCCAATGTTAGTATTTCAAGAAACTTTCATCATCTCTGGAGCTATAAGAACTTGGCAGCACAGTTTGGCAATTGTGAATTAAAGACAGTTAAAAGTCAATTACTTTGTAGAACAAAACGGATGTGGTGCATTCATTTCATATTTGGAATGAGTAATACTCTGTGTTTCACTCTGTCTGCAGAAGACACAGTGCTTCTAGCCCACTGAGCTGAACTGCTCAGTTATAGGTTTTGTGCATCAGTAAATTAAATGCATTTATTTACTTCAAGCCATCTCCAAGTGTGCAACAGATCCTGATAACATAGATCCAGACCAAACAGTTCCAGACTGTTCATAGACTGCAGAGCAGTCTGAATCTAGACCCTGTTCACTGCCTGCAATACACAAAGGCGAGTCTGTATGGTTTCAGCCACTGAAAATGCACAGGGCAAACCAACACACTTACTGCCCTGAAACCTTCCTTCATCACACAAATATAGACTCCATTGTCATGCAGTAAAATTATTCTTCAGGGATCACTTCTCAGAGTAAGAGGGCACATCCTCCACCACTCAGGTGGGACTGCCAGCCAGGGCACTAGTTAGTGCCAGCTGTGTGTTGTGCACTTTGATGTTGTGCTCACTGGTCTGAGACTACCAGTTCAGTGGAAGACCACTGACAGCCATTGCATCAGTGAAACAGGTAGGTACAACTAAGCACAAGATATCAAGTGGAGAGGTAGTGTACTATGAAACAGAGAAAAATAAAGACAGAGAAAAGCACATTCAGGGTCCTGTCCTCTACAATATGTTATCATTCAGCTGGCTTCTTCAAGATACTTCAGTGGAAAATCTGGCTTGTAAAATCTTAAGGAAAACTATTACTTTAATGTTCTATGATGTATCTTTATTTGAAATTTCCCATGAAACAAATTATTGCTCTGTCATTTTGCATCTTTGTTGACTAATGAAAGAGCAGTAAGAAACATGTAAAAATAAAGGATCATTTTCTGGGAGGCAAACAATTCCCTGAGTTGTCCAATGCTGTTAAAAATCTTAAAGGAATAAGTGCTAGAAGAACATAGAATAAACATATTTCCTGAAAGATAAAATGTCGCTATCTTCCAGGGTACCTACATAATTTCTGAAGATTTCCAATGTCATTGTGGATCTTTAATTATCTGAGTTCTGATTAATTGTCTTGTTTCCTTAAGAACCTCTTCAATGACATTATATGGATGGAGGTTGAAAGGGATCAATAAAGTTACACCAGGATCACCAGAGTTTTCTGTAATCACCTTTTTTTTTGCGCTAGAAATCACATAAAATTGGAAAGCAGTGATGGTGGTAGAAGATGGGGGATGGACTTGACAGGGTTAATCAGAAACATGCACAAGTCTGTGTGCCGCCTTCTGTCCTTGGGTCACAGGTCTTTGCATGCACACACACGCGTGAACACACACATACACCCAGGCTGATCATACAGAAACTCATATCTGCTGCTTGCACGTGTGACAGTGATAAACAGGTTTCTGCTAGGAACAATTTAGCTGGTAATAAATCACTCTGGTAGGGGCTAGTGTGCACAGGTGAGTAGCCATGATGCAAGGATATAATTGTGCATAATCAATGCAAACATGTTCTAGTGGAACGTGACAAAGACTTACTTAAACACACTTAGGCTGAAGGCTAAAGGTTAAGGCAGAAGCAAGGTGATGGGGGTCTGTCAGATAGCACTAGGATATCTTGCTAGTGCCATGGCAAAGGGATGTGTGATACGTGATTTGAATGAACTCAACTAAGGAAAAATATGAAGGAATGGTCTTTGTGACCCCCCAAGAATCAGACTGGAATTCACCATCCTAGAAGCCTGGAAAAAACAAAGTGCAGCTAGAAATTATGATCAACTCTTGCAGAACAGAGAACAACTTCCTAAAATAGTGCTTAGGACTTTGAGTTTTATACCATATCCTCCTTCAATATCCTTCTTTGAGAACAGATCCTTCAATGAGAAGATGTTTGGTTATTTCTCACAAACAAACATTTGTGTCAACTAAATTTTCACTACAACAAACAACACCTCAGGTCCTCAGTAGAATTCATGGGAAAGGCTCAAACCAGAAAAGATCCCAAATCATAATAAAATGGTTAGAGCATTATGTTGTGAAAGATCAAGCTTAAGGTATGATCCTGATTACATCAGATCAAGACGAAAAAGCCATTTATGCTTCAGATGACTATTCTAATAATTAAGGTAATTATGCCAGTTCTTTATTTATTATTATTACTGTAACACTTGTTGTTCTAGATTCAATCCAGTTAGTCTAGTCTTCACTCAGAGGAGACAAGCACTTTTTACCAGAGGTAGCTTCAGCCCATCCAAAATTTTACCTTTGCAATTGCTTCTCTCTCAGATTTAACTCTCCAGGGATGACAGAACAATGAAGCACCCTGTATTAAGGAATAAGAATGCATGACATAAACCTAGACTATTCCATTTTAGGAAACTATATCAACACATATTGGACTGAGTGACTGTTAGACATTCACCTGCATGAGTGATTAGAAAGATGACTTGGGATGTGGGTGACCCAATGTCAAACCTCCGTAAATAAATCAGATGTTCTGGTCTTTGCCTTACAGGCACTGGATAAATCCCCTTGCAGCTGGCCTAATACAACAGTCCTTCTTTTCCTGCTTTTTGAGTGCCTCTTTGTTTGAGGGAGGAGGAGGCAGATCTATTGGTTTTGTGTGGGGACAGGACATGAACATTTTTTGAAATCTCTGTAAAATAATTATTACAGTACAGGAAAACCATCTCTTGCTTGGATCTATATAAGAAGAAACAGACACAGCTTTGCTCTTTCTGGTCAGTAAGATAAAAAAAGGTATTAAAAACACTGGTCTGATGCAAAATGCTCTATAGATTTCTTCTAAAAAAATGCAAGCTATGATCTACAACTGGCAAATTGCCCTATTAGTGTAAGTTTAAAGAAAAGGGTTGAAAGGTGCAAATTGGAAGGAAACTTGCTCCCAGGAATCAATAGGTCCAGAAGAGTCTATTATAATAAAATCATGTCCCTGAGAGGGCATCAGGGATAAGTATGTTATTGTTAAATTAGGTGGCGCCATCTTTGCAAGGAAAACAGAAATGTAATGTTTGCTAATTGAACTATAAAAATAATAATTACCTTTGATGTAGGGGAAGGCAAAGTCACTCAGCAATGGCTCTGATTGTATAAATTGAAGCTGTTATCATCAGAGCCCAAACCAGATTAGAAGTGAGCCTCTCAAATTACATTTGGATGATACCAAACATACACAAGGCTTTGAATGTTTTCTGTACATGAGAAACAGTTTTTCTTTCTCCCCCTCCCTAACCAAACAGTTCATGTTCTTAACTGTAGCAGCATCTCCTTCACAGCTGTTTCTTCAACCATCTCCATTCCAATGGCAATTTTTTCCTGCAGAAAATGCAGTTTACAAACCGTTATCAACTTAGTTGACATTCTGCTTTAGTGAAGCTGTATGGGTTACGATTCCTCCCTGGCTCATAACTTGTTTAAAAGGTGTTCTATGATTTGAAATGGGAGGGTGGCAGGTGGAGGTGGTGTATTCTTCAGAATACTGCTTCCAGTTTTATTTCTGATGCCATCAATCAATCAATTAATGATTCTCTGCCATTTGTAAAGAGGTAGAATCAGGGAGTGAGTTTTACTGATTAAGCCAGTTGTGAAGGGAATTTAAAAAGAATCAAATAGATGATTTTGCATAAGGATTATGATTTTATTCTTCAGCTCAGTGCTATGCACAATACCTTATTACCTAGTGGTGAAATATTCATTCTGACTTGAAACTGTGAAGCCATTTAATACTTTTCTTCAAAGAAACACAAAGAATTTTTGTATTTGAAATGCATTCATAACCAAAGGGTTTTACACTGAAGAGTAAAGACCTGATACCTTTGATTTTATGAAGAAAAACAGGATGTAAAAGTTTTTGGGCAAACAAGGACTATGTTCTGTGATTCTAGGAAGGAAAATCAAGTAGAAGTTTAACCTATAGTGTTGGAGCAGGAAGCTGGTCAATTTAAACAAGACATTGAGTCATCATTTCTTATGATTAGAGAACAAGATATACTCTCAGTTCTAACAGGCTACTTGACCATTTGTGCTATCGACTTATCTTCAATATTGAAAAAGAGGAAAATAGTTGAATAATAGACTGGAAATGTACAGTTACAGTTCATGATTCCACTCAAATCCTAGTAAATGGAGGTGTCCATCTGAATGAGACAGCACAAATATGTGGGATACTTCTTCACAATATTGTGAAATGCAAAGAGTAGAACAACCTGAAGTCACAGGATCACAGAACATTAGGGATTGGAAGGGATCTCCAAAGATCATCCAATCCAATCCCCCTGCCCTCCCAGAACAAGACACAAGACAGATGGAGAGAAACTTGTCAAACACTCTGAAGTGAGCATGCAAAGGTCTTGTAGCCGTTACTCACGGTATACAATGTCTTTTGCCTCCGGAACATCACACAAAGCACGTAAGAGATAAAAGATGTTTCACAGATCTTAAAAAAAGGTTACAAGACAAAACCATCTGTCCAATTTTCTCAGAAATGCTTTGTTTCTTGTAAAGGCAAAACACACAAAAAGGAAGTATTTCAAGGCGAAAATCAGGGTAAGTATTGTCCTCCTGAATTTACAAAACTGTGATCAAGCACATTTGTGTGCGTTCTGTGTTAAATGAGAGTGCTTAAACTTTGGATGACTCTTCTTCCACAAACTAGAACAAAAGCCTTCTGTACCAGCAAGCTACAGAAATGAGAGTGCAAAATTACTTCCCCATATAGCAAAATACCCATTATTAAAAAAACGTTCCTCTTGACATAGCTGGCTGAAAGTTTCATCTGGCGTTAGTGGGGAGGGAGGGAAGGGCACGGCTGAATCTTTAAATAATGGTAAGATGCTGAATGAGATGTTCCAGATAGGCAATTCAAAATTCTACTTGCTTAAATATTTTTCTTACACCATAAATAAAGTCAGACCTTAGTTTAAATTAGTAGTAAATCCATATGTCCTCAACTGAACAAACATTCAGGCAAACGTGCCACCTGGAAAACCTATAGTAAAAAAGACCAAAAGTTTATTACTTTAAAAGAAATAATTTTATAGGTCAGAACTCTCATGGGAAATTGTTCTCAAATCTGTATGTATGTTCTAGCTAGTGGTTACTGTAGGCTTGTGTTTCTGACCAGAAATTACCCAGGGAATGAAAATCTTTCCACATTAGAATGTAATTGAAACCTGTGTATCGTGGTGTAAAGTTTCAGTTTTGGACAATTAGTTTTTTCTGATTAAAACCAAATTAGTGCAAACAAATAATTCTAAATAATTGTAGTCAAGCAGGTGTTAAAGTAAGGGGAGGGGAAAAAAAAAGGAAGGTGAAAAGTAGGAACAAACATGTACTCAGAACAAAATCAGAATGTTGAGAACCAAATTAATCAAGACACCGAAGGACATGAGGAGAAGAAATTATTTAATTGCCTGTACACCACTGCTTGGAGCCTGGATAATAAACACAGGGAATTGGAATTGCTCATTTATGAGCATAAATTTGACCTAGTTGGTATTACTGAAACCTGGTGGGAAGGGTTGCATGACCAGAATTTTAAAATAAGCAGACATAACCTTTTAAAGAAGGATACAGTGGACAAGGGAGAAAGAAAAATGGAAAACTATCTTAAAAAACAAACAAACAAAACCCCAATTTTAATTCTCTAGTAATCACAATCAATGCATTTCTGCCTCGTAGTTGAGGAAACATAGGAGTTGTTTTCACATCATCAGGTGATGAAACAAAAATGCTTCACATTTAAACTAATTAGAGAAAAAGTGAAGGAGGAGACTCCCTAAATCCCAGCACAAGAGTACAATCCCATACAAGAGTTTCAAGTAAGCTGTGTGTTTCCTCTGGAACACGGTGGATAACAGGGTCTCTTGTGGCATTGAAAAAAACCCGAAGATCTGGAAAAATCCAAGGGACAAATACATTTAGAAAAAAAAATGGGATGACCCTGATAGATGTCCTTTTGCCAGTTTAAAGTTAACCTAAGGCAAACAATAAAATGGCTAATGTGAGTTTTAATTAACATAGAATTAAAAGAAGGTAATTATAATATTAAAGAAACCCAGGTTTATAAAAATAGATCTACAGTCATTTGATGACTTTTGTAAAGTACAAATGAAAAGAGATTATGACAATTCTGATAATGTAATGCTTAAACTTCTAAAGGTTCAGTCTGATTTCAGGAATTGTTTTGTCAAGAAATGAGAACAGTACAAAGTCAAGATGTGATCTCCAGAACAGAGCTGGTCTTTAACCAAAATAACATTAATACCCATAAAGCAAGTGTGCTTTCGAGCACAATGTCATGCTTCGATTTGTTTGGGGTTTTTTTTTAATGGGGAGAATTATAAAATGAAGAATAAAAGCCTTTGGAACTGGTTACTTGAGAAGCTAACGGCACACTCATACAAGTATATGCATATGTATGTATCTGAATTAACATACATGTATAAATATGACCTATGAAATATGAGGGAATTAGGAGCAAAAGGTATTACTAGAGAGTAGGGAAACTCTCTAGTTTCCCTACTAGTTTCTAGAAGTGAGTCTAGAAAATCATCATTTTGGTGGAAATCATCATACTGGTGAA
Organism: Phoeniculus purpureus; assembly: GCA_028565055.1. Lineage (NCBI taxonomy): Eukaryota > Metazoa > Chordata > Aves > Bucerotiformes > Phoeniculidae > Phoeniculus > Phoeniculus purpureus. The sequence continues at coordinate 3,726,692 of JAOXOE010000874.1, forward strand.
AGATTTAGTATGAACACCACACAGAGAAAAAGGGAAAATTAGACCAAAAATTGTAATATTTCTTTATTCAACACTGGTGTAGCTGTAATTAGAATAGTGCATTCATTTCTTATCTCTGCCGATCAGTAATGAGATCAGCAAATTGGAAAGAAAGCACAGAAGAATGACAACATTGAATGAAGACCTGCTCTTATTTCTAGTCTCTATTCAAGATAAGTAAACCTTAAAGAAACAACTTGTCTTAATAGAGTCAACCACCTTTGATCTAGGCTTCTGTTAGTTGTCAAAGTTTAACATTATTTGCTTTATCATAGAGGAGTCTTTAGCAATGATTTACTAGGCTCTACAACAACTTAAATGAAGCATCCTCCAGACAAGCCTATTTCTGCCTACACTGAATACAAATTGAGAGGACCCAATTAGCTTTGACTAAGACAACACTGAAAATTAACTGAGATGAATCCTGCTTTAAATGTTCTTAGAAGCAGCAGAAGTTTGGAAGGCTTTTCACTTCATTATTATATATACAAAAAAACCAGAATCTGAAAGCAGAGTAAAGACATTTTCCACCATCCTTAAGCATTTTTGATCATTCTCTGTGTTTCTGCTCCAACTACTGCAGAAAACTGAGCTGATTACACCTGCTAAGTGTTTAATTTTGGATCTTGAAGTTAGACCAGATCACCTAATTTAAATGAGTGTGCATTGAAGGAATTTCCATAGTTCATGCTTCTCATGAAGTCTCATGAGAGACATCCTCACAATGGTCCCACCTACCTTCAGAGCACATATTGATGTGTATCCCAGACAGTGAAATGTGGTACAAAACCATCTGAAGTTATGGTGATCAGATCTGTTGTGTCCACATAGCTCTGCATCAGAGATCTGTTAGCTTTACCTCTGGTACAGACTAGTCACATCAACACAACTACCTCTTAATCTTCACAGGACTCATTAGATGAGGTCTCTTCCTAGGATAATCTCTCCCTAGGACAGTCTCCCTTTGCCTCACTATGTCATACCCTATGAATTGAAACATCTTAAAATCTGTATGTTAGTGAATCAGGAATTTAAGGTCAGTCTGAAAGTCTTCATAGTTACTTCAGTACATTCTACTACGTCACTCTTCCTGAAACAAAGAGAAAGACTACTTTGCCTTTTAGAGGAACTCCTTTATTGTCTATACACAGAATCTATAATCTTACTCAGTTTAATACCAAAGTACATGAGATTACTTTGGTCTCAGTTTAGAAGCTATTAGACGCACTCTTCAGCCTTCTTATCTTGCTTCACATCAGTAGGAAAGACTGTCAGACTTCTAACGTTGAGTTACTTTTTACTTTATGTAGACTACATAGATTAGTTGGTAAGTTCTTCTGATTCATTCCAAACAATGGTAGTAAGTTGTTTACACCAGTTGACCACAAGAACTGTAATCTCTATTATTTTTATTTTGCATGTATTTTATATGATACGTGATCAAAACCATCCTTCATGCAAACTGGAGCTCAAACAAACACATTGAGTAAGATTGGGTTATGCATGATTTTCTATCTCATAAATGGATTTCTGGGAGTTAGTTGAGGGGTAATGTTGAAATTAAGCTTTGCTTTTCATTTCTGCTGTCATGACATCTGTCTCTGCCTTTTTTCTGTATCTCTTTCAGATCCCTGGGGGTTATTCACACTATTCCCTCTTTTATTAACTATAAGAACAAAATTTTAATTCTCATTGCCTTTCCTCATGGCATCAATAGGCCCTGAATATCACTCAGGCTTCTTCTTTTTTTTTTTTCTACTGGAATTGGCCTGAAGCTTCAGTGGTATTGTGGAGACATGGACCAACTCAGTAGCACATAGAGAGTGTGAACCTGTTGGAAAAAAGCAAGAAAGGTACTATTCTGAGGTATAATTGGAGAAATCTCTGGGCTAAAAGCTAAACTGCAATTACATATTCAGACTGAGGTTCACAATGATTTATACTGCTTCACCTCTTACTATACATTCCAAAATTGGTGTATGTATGTTGTACGTACAAACTTCCACTGACTTAAAAGCAGTTGAAGAAGGCTCCCAGGCAGAGGCAGTGAAGGATTTAGACATCTAAAATGCTAAATAAAATAATGTTGACTCACTGCACGCGCTGGGTAAGTACTCTGTGTAAAAACACCATTTTCTTATTTTTCCTTCCACAAATTTTTCATCCTGAACCTAACAAAGATGTTAAATCACCATACAATGGTTTCTGATAGTGATGCAACAGCCTAATGCTGCAGAAAGATAATTAGCATGTGGTTCTATTCAGTGATGAAGTGGCACTCCAGTTCTCCAAGGTTGAGAGCCACTGCTGTAGATATTCTCTTTCTAAAACAAGAGACACTTTTCAGTTTCACCTGCAGGAATGTTTTCTTGGAATTACTCAAGGCCTCACTTGCAAAAACATCTGTTTGCCCTGTGTGCCAAAAGTATTTCTTCAGGGTCCTAGCATCTGAGAGTCATTGATTAGGGAAAAAACCCAGCTCTGAGTAGTTGATTTTCTATTACAGAAGCAATGAAGGAAAGAAAATGCAGTATTAGTGGGGATGATATAGTGGGGAAGAACACACAGCTGATTAAAGGAGTGGAACTTTAGAGTTTCTTTTTTATATAAAACACACGCTGAAGATCCTGACTGCAAAAGAATGAGTTTTACCATCAGCTGCCAATGAGATGAAGATGACTAATTTGATCATAGTGTTTTAAAGTCTAACAACACATTAGAAAAATTATACATATACTTCTGAAGCACTGATTTAAAAGTGTATGAATTCTAACTACAAATGTCCTTCTGAATGAGAAACAACTCGCAACCTCCCTTTGTGAGACAGTTGTGTTTGTTCCACAGAGAATACAGGTGCAATTATAGTCCATTAGGGCACTTCCAGTGTAATAGCTCTGTCTTCCTTAATAAAGTTCAAATACTCGTCCTTGATCATTGCTGTTCACAGATGTTTTGGATGTATGGAGAAAACACATTCACAAGGCTTAAAAATAAACCCCTACATGCTGCTGTAGAAAATCAGTAGCAATTCTGTCGCCCTTTCTGTTGCACACTGGTAGTAGCTCAGACCTACATCACTGTTTTAATCGTCCCTCTACCATTTACACAGCAGGTTAAATATTTTTCAGTTTAGAAGAATACTGCCAATATCACATACAAGAGCAGTACATATGGTGAGCAGTTTCTGGGTCAGTTACTGTGAGTATCTGAAGAGTAGATATGTGTCTGACTACGTCCCTCAGAAAGCTTTAGGAAAATTAGCTTGATTTCCTGTAGTTCTTTCCTAAATAGATAAATACACATGTTCACACGTTAAGCATTTCTGTGTTTCTGTCTGCTGCCTTCCTTATGCTGTCCATTCCTTTCTGCAAGTATTGGTGAGCATGGTCCAAACTGACAGAAAGTGTTAAATATGAACCAGTACCTATGAAATTCAGGTCTGTTATGAAATTATATTTCAAAAGAAAAATAGAGTCTAGTAAATAGAAAACATTTTTTGCTTGTTTGTTGCAATTCAAATAGCATTATTACTGAAACAGCTATTTTTAACGAACATCTTACAATTTTACTACCAATTTCTTTCAGTGTCTCAAGCTGTAATTAGTGCTAATCATTCTGTACTCCTGGTAAAATAACTGAACAAAATTCCATTACCTTCCCAGCCAAAAATGGTTTATGCTTGCCAGCTTCCTTATATTAATGCTTTCAGCCTTGCAAATAAAACAGAAGCCACCTAAGTAAAGCAGAACCCTGAAGAGAGGGGAAATGAGGGATGGTTTGAAAGAGTTCCAAAAATGTGGCGGCATATCTCTAAGGGCAGAACCCTTACTTGAAATTTAAAATACGTAAAACGTTGTAGGTTCAGAGTTGTGTGGTTTTGTTAACATGCTACAGTAAAAAAAAGATAAATAATTTTCTAGGTATGAAGCCATTGGACTGAGGAGGTTTCAAGAGAGGTGATTCTGTCCCTCTACCCTTACCCTGGTGAGACCTCACTTGGAGTACAGTGTCCAGTTCTGGAGTCCTCAACACAAGAAGAATCTGGAGCTATTGAAGTGTTTCCAGAGGAGGCCATGAAAATTATCAGAGGGCTGGAGCATGTCTGCTATAGGGACAGGCTGAAAGAGAAGTTCGGGTTATTCAGCCTGAAGAGGAGAAGGGGACCTTAAAATGACTTCCAACTCCTGAAAAGGATGTATCAGAAGGCTAGAGAAGACTGTTCACAAGGGCAGGGAACAATAGGACAAGGGATCATGGTTTTAAGCTGGAAAAGGATACATTTAGGCTGGACATTAGGAAAAAGTTGTTTAATCTGAGGGTGGTGGATCACTTCTGCCTAGAGATGTGTTGGAAGCCCCATCCCTGAAGACATTCAAGGCCAGGCCTGATGAGGCTTTGAGCAATCTGTTCTAGCCAGAAACGTTCCTACTTGTTGTAGAGGGTTTGTCTAGATGACCTTTGGAGATCCCTGCCAACCCAATACATTCTATGATTCTGTGATTTCCCTCAAACCCAGTGAACTGGGACCATTACCAGCAGTATGCACAGGGTATTCAACAGCAAACCACAGAGCTGTGGCCTTTGTGGTTATTTTTGTTGGGTTGTTGGGGGTTTTTTTTAATGAGAATATGCAGGAAAAATAAAGAAAAATAATATTTTTGTTAGGTGAGTTTAAAGCATAAAAATGATGGCAGACTGTTGCTCGTCTTTGCAAAGATGCTTCTATTTACACGAAGCCTCCATTTCCAGTGGCACCTTGCCCTATTAATAGGGGGTTATTTTAGCAACGAGAAAACTTTGTTTCCATGTCTGCCTGACAGTTCAGTTCAACACAAATTGCAGCAACTGTTAAGGCCATTAAAATGTCGGATGATCATCACATCTCTGAGTGCTGTATCTTAGTCTTAATCCTTCCATTTCCTTTAATCTGTCTCACAGCCTTTAGATTTCTAAGGAATACCATCTAATTAAGACTCAACAACACAAGAGGAAAAGTTCCAGTACACTTGTATAACTTGCACCAGGTCCTATTTTAAATTTACCAATATCTCTCTGAACAGCTGCAGGAACTGCAGATTTATCTGAAAGGAAAATGTTAGATTTTGTCCAAGGCAGGAGTAGACAGCCCTAGTTTCTAATTTTGTTTGCAAATTCACATGTTCTGCACATTCTGAAAATTTTTTTTTAACATACAATAAATCTTTTCTCTTTTCTTATTTCAGTTAAATAGTATTCCTCCTGAGACCAAATATCTATTGCTGTGTGATTATGAAAATCAAAATCTACATTGCTACTCCTGTGTCCCCGTACAAATTCCCGCTTAAAACTCTATTTTTTCTGTGATGACTACAAATCACTGCCATCTAATATTGTTTAGAGATCAATAGAGCTGTGGCAGTTTGAGGAGTTACCTCTTGTCAGCTGGGCAAAGTAACTGGTTTTTTTCGTGTATTCTTAGCTTGCTCCAAATGGAAAGTGATTTAACAATATTTTCTTTGGTGAAGTAAAATTAAGTGAGATTACCTAACAATCTGAGTGCACAAAGAACACAGATTTTAGGTACTTACCAGAAATAAGCATGACATTTTACATCGAATAACTCAAGCTAGTGGTATAAATCTACCTATATTGGATTCCTAAATCTGATCCTATTTACAACCACTTAGACAAGCAAATAATTTAAATTAGGCAAATCCTTTTTCTTGTTATAATGTGTTTTCCTCTCTCTGGACTTCATTTGATGCTTTGCTTACTTGTCTGTTATTATTGAAATCTTAATTTAAGAATTTTAATGGAGAAAGGATTGTTTTCATGTTTGCTGCTTTGTTTGATAATTACACCTCAAATAATCAGCAAAGTAAAGAATTTTCTAGTAATGCACAATTAAGAATGCCAAAGCAGAAAAGTCACTATTTACCATCCAAAGACAAAGAGATGGCCTCAGAAGCTGAAGTAATAGAAGTAATGCTGGATCAGAGACTGTGTGCTGAAGGATTTGGAAAGGAAAAAAAAGCCCTTCCAAAAAGCCAGGAATTTATCTCTTTGGTAAAGTCCCAAGAAAAAGAAACACTTGCTTGTCTTACTTGATTACAGCTTGACTTTGAGGCATCTGTGTGGCTGTGGAAAAAGTAAGTGCAGTCCTAACAGATGTGAAATGAATTTCCTGTAGCAGAGGTAAGGAAGAGCTAATGCTGTTACACAAGTCTTTTATGTGATCTTCCCTAGAATATTGAATTCTGTCCTCACACTTCTACTCAGAAAAAGACGTGGATACAAAAGGAACATCACCAAAGCAATAGAAACATTATTTAAATAAGGAGCAAGGTATTCTTGAGATCAGAAAGGAAACCTCTGGTGAAAACATAAAACATAATGAGCACCACTAAATGGTCTCTCTACTTCTCCTGTCTGGAACTAATAATTGCCTAACATGTCAATTCCATCCTAGATATTCAGATCTCAGGCACTTCAGCTCACAGAAGATATGTAACTCTTGGGGTTGATGCTTTGATGGTGCCTACCATGCCTGTGGTTCTTCAGTATACACTGTCCAAACAGTGATTCTGGCCTCTATTCCCAAACACCATCCAGCACAGTCAATCCTGCTGAGTAGCTGTAATATTAATCTTTGAGAAAAGTCAACTTATTCATTAGCCATATAGAGAGATACACATAGAACCAGTTTATTACATCAATGGAAGACCAGGAACAAGGCATTTTGAGGCTGTGTGCATCCTCTTTGTATGCAGTGGTTTAAACATAGACTAAAGGGAGTGTGATGAATCCGATCCTGTTACACAAATTTAGAAGAGGGGTCCTTAATCATAAACTGACATTCTTTGTACCTGTGTCCAGCTGAAAACTCAATGCAAGGGAAAGGTCCAGAAGTACTCTCCTGAGGTGTGAGGCTTCTCTTTCCCGCAGCTGTGGCGGTGTTAATAGCCATGCAGCTAATCCTTTCTTGGACTGCCGCAGCACAGACCCCGCCTTCACAGTTGCCTGTGTCTTCCTTTGTCTTTTTTAATTAATAATCATCAAAATGTGTCCGAATGGTTCTCCTCTCTCTTTGCCACTCTCCCAACACCCACACTCACTCACTCAGCAAGGGGGAGGGAAGAAAGAAAGGCGGGATGGGGATTTGGGGGTGGGGGAGATGCCAGCTTGAAATTAGCAGAGACAATTGCGGTTGACATAATGATACCACATAATCCTAGCAATTAAGCCACAGAGCAGCACAGCGAGTTCATTTTCAATGCTCGCGGCATTGCTTCCTTCTTCCCTTCCCCACCTTCCACTACACATAGGAAAAAAGGGATTGCGGAAGGCACCGTTCTCTTTAAGGAGCCAGTTCTTAAAGACTTGAGCCATCCTGGCTGTCATGTATGGATATGCAAGCTAGATGCAGCCATCCATCCATTCAGTCCATTGGCTGACAGTGGATGACTTTGCACAGGAGTGGCACTTGGATTTACCCCGGGGGGGCGGGCTGAGGCTGAGGCTGCACACAGCTGTGCCATCTGTTCCAATAATACCACATTACTCTCTAAACTCAGTAATGAAGGCTCTTGAGTAATCTTTCATCAGAATGACTTCACGGCATTAAAAATGCATTTCAATACATAGCTTGTTTAAATATTTAACCCTCTTTGGCTTTGAGAGATTGATTCAGATCCATGGTGTTTATATGTGTAAGAAACATTGATTTTCATATGTTGGCCTGCATTAATTCATGAAGACATGAGCATGCACAGAGAAAGTGTGAGCTGTGATAAATGGGCTCTCAAACTTTGGAATGTGATTGGGAACAACTGGTCTTCTGGCTTTGATTTTCCTCTGTGCAAACTTTTCCTTTGGAAGAAAATTAGGTTGGACTAAGTAAGCCAAGCATACTGTGGACTGGTATCCAATTATCTTTAATAGGAGTTGTATCGTTCTCATTTACCTGCCACCCTCTTTTTCTTTCATTCACTGTCTGTCTCTTGTCCTGATTTTCAACCCACCTGGCATTGTCAGCCCAAGCAGTGTCGTTTTATTAATTTTTTTTTTCCCCCCAAGAAAAGCTTTCCTGACTGAAAAAAAATTAAAAAGGGTTTTCTTTTTTTTTTTTCTGTAGCAATTTCCTTTTAGGTTTTTGACATATTTAGCCAGCAAAAATGCACACTGTTCTGAAACTGTCAGGCCTTATTATGGCATGGAGGACCTGACAAATACAGAGCTGTCAGCTTTGCTGTTGCTGTAGAATCATCCGATGCTGTGCACAATTGTAAGACTTTCCCAACCTGTTGGTGAGAGCTCTTTGGTGCTATCCATGGCTAGCAGTGATAATGAAAAGCTAGTCACCTTTCTGGCTCTTTGGCAAACAAGTTTTGGAAAGATAAAACACTGGTATTTGTGGAGAACATCTTAACAAAGACACAGTGGTAACATGACCTATGACAAGGATGAGTTACTGTTCTTTAAGTTAAGCTTATATTAAATAGCCATTATGAGGACCAGTGAAAACAAAGTTGGGTCCAAATTGTGGAAGGAGTGGGGGGGCTATGGTGCGTCCAGAAGTGCTTGCCATACTTGTCATAGAGTAAACATAAAGTACCCAATATAATTTACTTAGATATTGTCATCAGGATCAGTGCTCATTAATCACTTAAAAGTTTCTTGTATTCCAGCAGTGGTACATTGTGCTGGTTTTGACTGGAAGATAATTCATTTTCTCCACTGTAGTTAGTATGAGACTGTGTTTCAGATCAATGCTGTAAACAGTATCACAATTCAGGAATGTTGTATTTACTGCTGAGCAGTGGTCCCACAAAGTCAAGGCCTTTTCTGCTCCTCATATCTATGATGAGACCGCATCTGGAATACTGTGTCCAGTTTCAGGCCCCTCAGTTCCAGAAGGACACAGAACTGCTTCACAGAGTCCAGTGCAGAGCCATGACGATGATAAAGAGAGTGGAACACCTTCTTTATGAGGAAAGGCTGAAGGAGCTGGGTCTCTTTAGCTTGGAGAGAGGGAGACTGAGGGATGGTCTCATTAATGTTGATAAATATGTGAAGGGTGGGTGTCAGCAGGATGGAGCCAGGCTCTTCTCAGTGTCACCTACTGATAGGAGAATGGGCAATGGAAGCTGGGACACAAAAGGCTCCACATAAGTATCTTCACAGTGAGGGTGACAGAGCACTGGAAGGGTCTGCCTGGGGGGTTGTGGTGTCTCCTTCTCTGGAGATGTTTAAAATCCACCTGGATGTTCCTGTGTGACGTGAGCTAGGTGATCCTGCTGTGGCAGGGGGATTGGACTAGATGATCTTTCGAGGTCCCTTCCAATTGCTAATGTTCCGTGATTCTGTGATATCACCCCACCAGCCTGGAGGTACACAAGAAGTTGGGAAATGATATATCTGAGACAGCAGTTACAACAGACCAAAGGATATTCCCAGTGTGAATAAAAACACAATATAAATACATCATGTTTTTAGGAAACAAAATGAACTGTTTGTTCTCAGAATTTTTGAGGGGGAGGGTACAGTAATCCAAGTGGATTTCTTCATGTACAGTCTGCATGAACTCAGAGCAAAGAGCTTGAGGTTTACATGTTCTCTTTGGGCAAACAACAGTCAGTTTCATCAATGAAGTTAAGAGGTATGTTTAGTATGACTTTAACCCCAAACTAAACCCTTAAGTTCAGTTAATCAGTTAAGAGGTGTCTGCAGAAGCCCACCTAAAGAGCAATAGCATATTTGGAGGTACATATATTTCTTGACCAGATCTGTCATTGTTTTGCAACTACTGCCAGCTTATATACCCTATATATATACACACACATCAGGATTGCACAAACTTCTCATTGCTGCCCTCTCAGTGGTGCCCACTCCCTCAACATGGAATTGGAATATTAGCTTCACATGTACATGCTAGTAAGGATCATCATGGGTCAAATATCTCTGACTGTAGAGTTGAGATGAAAAATGCCAAGCAGAGATGCAATATCTGAGTAATCAGATATTATATAAGAAATATATCTTAACATTATTTCTATCCTCATAGAAAATATGGGCTTGTTATCTAACAGTGTATTTATCCTTTAATAAATGCAAGCAGAGCTGTTGTTTCATAATTATACGTATCACCTCCAATGTGCTCACGCACACACAGACACAAGTATCTGTATAAACACATTCATACACATATGCACTGACACCAGTAGGAAATGTGAGACCACACCATGAGTACTGTGTGCAGTTCTGGGCATAGGAAGTACATTGAGATGGTGGAGAGGGTACACAGAAGGGCAAGCAGAATGATTAGGGGCTAGAGAGTAAATCTTATAAAGAGAGGCTGAGGGAGCTGGGGCTGTTCAGCCTGGAGAAGAGGAAGATGAAGGGAGACCTTGTCAATCTCTATGACTGTCTGAAAGGAAGTGGTATTGGTCTCTTTTCCCTAGTGACTAGCAAAGGACAAGAGAAAATGGTTTCAGGTTGCTCCAGGGGAAGTTTAGACTGGATATTAGAAAAAGTTTTTTCACTGAAGAATGGTGAAGCTTTGGAACATGTTGTCCAGGGAAGTAATGGAGTCACCATCCCTGGACATGTTCAAAAAACAGCTGGATGTGGCACTTCAGAAGATGGTTTACAGGTACTTCAGGAGATGGTTTAGTGGTCATCGTGATGTAGAGCTGAAGGTTCAAAAGCTGAAGCATCAAAAAGCTGCTTAATTTGATGACCTTAAGGTCCTTTCTAGTCCTGATGATTCTGTGATTCTATGAAATACAGATATATGCGATATACACATATCTATCTGTCTGTCTATCTATCTATCCACCTTTCCATCTATCACCTCTATATATGTCATGGTTTGAGATTTTTTGTGATGCTTGTCTTGAAATTGCAAGCTGAAACTGTAAGCTTAATTTATGCACCTATGTGAATGAAGAGACTTTTGTCAAACAGAAGGGGGTTTGCATTTTTGGTTTTTGGCTTCTGGTTCTGCATTCTTCTCCTTTGACTTCATTTTCACTTCTCATCTGTGTTCAGAGAGGACACACATGCAGCTGAATCCTGGGCTCAGCAGCTGTCTTGCCCTGTAAACATAGTGAATAGAGAGAAAGCTTCTCATCTGGAAAACACAATTTGCCAAAATTGAGGGTTCTTCCTGGGTTGGTAGCTGTAGGAATTGGCATTTTTGGAAATGGAGGATTGGCATGGAAGCACATTGGACTTTAAAATGCGTGATGATTGGGACTTGTCTAGGTGATCCTGCTCTGGAAGGGGGATTGAACCAGATGATCTTTTGGGGTCACTTCCAGCCCCTAATGTTCTGTGATTCTGAGGGACTTGTGTATGGGTGAAGGGGCATCACATACCCACAAGAACCAGGAACAACTGGAAGTCTCTTCCCTTTGAAGGGTTGGACATGTGCAGTTTGTCTCAGTTCTGTGAGAACATGTGATTAATGTCTGTATGTCTTGGTGTGTATGACTATTTTGTGAGGTTTTATTATATGGTATGTAATGTGGTATTTTTGTGTGGTGTTTTTATGCTGGGTAAATTAAATGTATTGTTGGGTTATTTTCCCTTAATTGATTTAGTTTTAGTTTGCCTGCAATTCATAAGCAGTTTTTTGATGCTCCTTGTTTTGTTTTGCCCCATAAGCACATTAAGTAAATTAATTGGTTAACTTTGAGTCAGGGTTTTTAATCCTTGACAATACAAAAATGTAGATGTAGCATTAACTGTGTCCATGAGCTGGCTAAAATAATTGCCATACATATGCACATGCCTGCTTATTCCCATGGAACATTTTTCAGTGGGACACATTTGCTAGCTCCCAGTTCTAAGGGGTTAAGGAAGCATTTGTGGGATGGCAGGTTACTGTGTAATTTGATGGACCAGTACTTATTTTTAACAGATATTAAGGCAGAGTCTGAGGGAAGTATCAAGATTATCTGTCATGCTGGTGTTTCCAATTTTCTTTATAAGCATACATTAACTTATGTATTTATTACTACCAAGTGTTAGCAGCTTTCCTGCAATATTTTCTGCACTACATTTAACTTTTGGTCATGTGTTTCATTTTTTCTCTTCTTTTGCTCATCTATTCCCTATGTTGTACAAGTGCTAATAATAATAATTCAATTTAATATCATCAATCCTTGCAGAGCACTCGAGCCCATCCACTCCTCAAGGGCACCTAACCCTTCATGTCCTCAACTTACAGCTTCTTTATCACACTTGAACCACCCTCGTAAACTACATCTTCTTCAGACCTTGTCAAAGAGGGTGAGTCCAACATCATGGAAATGAACTGAGAAAAATGCAACCTTCAAATATGTCATCTCTTGATATTACAATTTCCCTTCCTTTTTGCTGTGGGGACTGAAGCAGGTGTTCTTGTATTTCCAGTCAGGCTTTTAGGATCTCACTTTCACTGTCACTTTTCTATAACAGTTTGAACTAGAAAAATATCCTTTATTTCTGGAGTTAACAGATTTCTTTGAAAGCATTTAACTTTACCCAGACTTCTGCTATAAACCTAATGAAGTTGCACAAAACTCACGTGAGTAGTGATTTTAGTTAAAAGAAGCTACTGAGGGCTGTTGTTTGGTGTTTTCTGTGTTGTCTTCATGCAAAAGAAGCTTGTGGCAGACAAAGACTCAGGCTCTCAATGGAACAGACTTCCTAGAGAAATTAAATTTCATACTAAACTTTGCACTTTTTCCAGCACACTCAACAAAATCTTTTAGCCACCTTGTAAATGTAGACAGTACATGAATGTACTGAGTCTGGAGAACAAAAATGAACGTATACAGACTCATCATGTACTTCTGTTCTGTCCTGTTTCTTTAATGCCTGAAATTGACTTGTGATATAAAGATAAAGACTAAGTAGCTTGGTAATAGTAGCTTTATTTTTCCTACAAGGATAGACTTCCAGGAAAGAAGCATTTGCTTTCTCACTATTACTAACACCTTTTAGTGAACTACATCTTCACCATAAGCACTCAGAGGCTCTAATTTATTTCTGAAATCCTTGTTCAAGGAAGATCTTTGTTATTTATGGCAAACTGGGATACTAAGGTATAGTAATTGTTGCTGAGGTAATGGTGTACCACTAATAAAACCTCCTGCTGCAGCATGGTTGGACCGAATCTGATGATTGAAAGTGTGCAATATCCTAGTAAATAGTGTTCACTTAGGCAATAATGTTGAAAAAAAGCTCTGAGAACATACAAGTTTATTGGAATAGCCACAGCAATCTGAAGGCAAAATATTTAATTTTTATTACCAGTGGATCTTATAGAATCACAGAATCATAGAATCATTAGGGATTGGAAGGGACCTCGAAAAGGTCATCTAGTCCAACAGCCCTGCCATGGGCAGGGACACCCCACCCTAGATCAGGCTGCCCAGAGCATCATCCAGCCTGGCCTTAAACACCTCCAGGGACGGGGCCTCAACCACCTCCCTGAGCAACCCATTCCAGGCTCTCACCACTCTCACTGTGAAGAACTTCCTCCTCACATCCACTCCAAATCTACCCAGCTCCAGCTTTGCTCCGTTCCCCCTAGTCCTGTCACTACCTGATATCCTAAAAAGTCCCTCCCCAGCTGTTTTATAGACCCCCTTCAGATACTGGAAGGCCACAAGAAGGTCACCTCGGAGCCTCCTCTTCTCCAGACTGAACAGCTCCAACTCTCTCAGTCTGTCCTCACAGGAGAGGTGCTTCAGCCCTCTGATCATCCTCATGGCTCTTCTCTGCACATGCTCCAGCATGTCCATATCCCTCTTGTAATAAGGGCTCCAGAACTGGATGCAGTACTCCAGGTGGGG
>JAOXOE010000874.1:3740653-3811988 GCA_028565055.1 Phoeniculus purpureus
TGGAAGGGGCTGCCCAGGGGGGTTGTGGAGTCTCCTTCTCTGGAGACGTTTAAAACCCACTTGGACATGTTCCTGTGTGACTTGATCTAGGTGATCCTGCTGCGGCAGGGTACTGGCCTAGACAATCTTTGAAGGTCCCTTCCAATCCCTAATGTTCTCTAATTCTATGATTCCGTGAGTGTCCATCTGTGCTGAAGACTGTAGTATCAAGAATTCATCTACCCTATTAAAATCAGCCCAATGTGTAAGTATAACTGTAGACAGCTTTGACCTTTTTTTGTCTTCAATCATGGATCCTTTACAATAAATAAAAGGATTTAGGAGGTTCTTCCTCATCTCCAAACAGAAACAAAGTCAATACAAATTTCCAGATTCTTCACTTCTGAAGCAAAAGTCCCCGTAAGTTATTGTTCTAAATATCCAGATTCTTCAAAACAAGAGATGTTTATCATTGCACCTACAAAGCCAGGAGTCTTTCCTGTGAGAACTGGCTTTAACACATTTGCTTTAGCATTTTGGACAGCATAGGAGCCAGTAAGGCTTCCAAGAATATTTATTAGCCTGTCTCACCTCCGCTGTCACGGATCTGTGGCATGGTATTCCCCTCGCAAGCAACGCCATCACAGAACACTGTTCAGAATAAAACTGAAAATGTCTCAGACTCAAACACGTAAGTCAAAATATTTTTATCTAAAATTTCTGGAAAACACCTTATAAAACAAAACTCTTCTTGAAAAAAGCCAAACATTCGGTATTCAATGGGCAGATATAAAATTGTTCAGCATTTCTTTTCTCTCTTCACACATGGCCACAATTCAGAAGGAGAGAGGGTCCTCAGGGAAGTTTTATCTTCCCTCAAAACTTTCTACGGTCTGTACGGTTAAGAAGCTGCTTGGCTTAAACACCGAGCGTGGGCACATATATCACATCACTGGCGAGTACTCAGTCTATGAAAATTGTGAAAGATGTACCAAGCAGTCCAGGTTTCACATTGGTAGGCTCCTGGCAGAAATGCTTCTCTGAACACCAAGTGATCTCTAACCAAGATTTATGAGCACCATGGAAATCAGTTCCTGAAAGGAATAAAGAGAGAATTTAAAGCAACATCCAATCAATTTGTCACAATAACTGACATCTAGGTTAGAGCACTGGCACTGCTATGTTGGCACTGCCTGTTTTCCTCCGTTGTGGCCATTTCATCTATATAAATTCTCTAGCTTGGGACAAGTTTCTGCCTATAGTGGAGCACACAATGTGAGCCACTGGTTTACCCCTTAGAGTCAAGCAATCAAACTGCCAGAGCTGCTGGCAGACACGCAACCGCATGCGAAGACAGGGGGATGGCCAAGTCCAAAGGCATCCCTGGCAACCACAAAGGGCATCTGAACCGGACGTGATCAGCTGCAGGTTTTTCTGCCTTACACTTCATGGGGACTTCATGGGGGTTTTTTCTTTGCTATGGCAGTATTGATTCTTGCATTCTGTAAATAAATGTACTGATTTTCTTTTAACTGGTTGTTGACAAATCGGAAGGCTTCTCCTGAACGATGTCTTCAAAAGCTTAGACTAAAATGGCCGAATCTACACATAAAACCCAGCATAAAAATAAGTGTGTTTCATGAACGGAGGCAAATCTTCGTGGTGTTGTCAGGGAAGAAAAGCCCAGTCACAAAATACTAACCTCTGACACCAATGCCATTGGGCCACCACAGTCGTTCATACTCTGTGTATGTGACCGTGTCCTACTGTTGAGGTATTTGGAAACAGAAAGATGTTTGGAAGAACCATCTGGTTTATTACAGAAACTCTGCTGTGTTTCCTTAGCGGCGAGCTGCCGTTACATCACTCGTGCTGAATTCCACTGTCCAGAATCCAGAACTAGCAAGTAAATGCTGGTCCTGTGACTCATTGTTAAAAAGATCCACAGATGAGAACATTTTTCTGGAAGCTTCCAATTACAATGGAATTTTTCTTGAGGACTGTTTTGTACCATTGATTAAGGATAATCACGAAAAGAAAACTATGGCTACTAATTGTTGGAGTTGTAGGGGAATATATTGAGATGATTATCGACTTAATGAAGCTGGCGTTGAAATACATTTTCTTGATCTGCTTACTCTTCTAACTGGATAATACACTGTGTTTTCACTCAGCCTCAGTAAATAACAGCCTGATCTCTCTTGTTTGCAAATGACGGCAAACACGGTTCCAGGAAAAAATAATACAACAAACAAGCGCAACCTGCGATGCAACTATCAACCATCTCAGTCTCGGTGAAAGCAAGCTTTCTGAAGAAAGGCTTGTTTTGAAATACCTACACTTGATGACAGTTTGTAATTACAAATCTAATTCTGAACTATTTACTAATTAAAAACAATACCGGGTACAGATTTTGTGTGAATGTCTTTTTTTAAGTGCAAATCCACAGAGGCTGATTTATGAAGCTAAGTTACCTGCACGTTCTGAGGAGGAAAAACTAAATCCATTAAAGCAGTCCACACTTCCTATCATTTAATTAGAGGGTTCTATCCCTAAATGAGTTTTTCAATGCATTTTTCTTATTCTCTCTTTAGTTTTTATGTGTATGGATAACAATCTTTTATGAGCATGGAAGGAAAACTGGTTGTTTCTGTCTTCCCACCACCTATCTACTGTAACGGCTCCAAACTTTGCCTGTGCTCACCTACTCTTTTACTCCATTTGTAAAATCTAGCCTTGCTTCTTCCAAACATAAAGCATCCATTCTAGGCTGTGGAACTTTTAGAGCATCTTACACAGCCTAACATAGGAGGTTCCATATAAATATCAGAAGGAACTTCTTCACAGTGAGGGTAATGGAGCACTGGAACAGGCTGCCCAGGAGGCTGTGGAGTCTCCTTCTCTGGAGACATTTAAAACACATCTGGACATGTTCCCGTGTGACTTGGTCTAGGTGATCCTGCAGTGGCAGGGGGATTGGACTAGATGATCTTTCGAGGTCCCTTCTAATCCCTAATGATTCTATGATCTCTTCTTGCATATAGCCACAACCTTGCAAGAAGAAAACAGTGAAGGTCCAGAGACCCAGGTCTAGACTGACAATGGAAGCTTCCTAGTGTGAAGACTAAGTGTGACTATAATGTATTTATGGGTACTATGGTCCTAAGATTCTGATCTTGTGTGGACATAGCCAGGCTGATAATCCAAGATGTGCCACGATGAACGAATGGACTGAGATGAGCTGGTTTCTAAACGCATTAAGTGTAGCATGCGATACTCTTCTGGGACAAATGACCTTTCAGTAAAAAAGCAGATGATTAAGAAATCTAGTGGCATTCTTCATTAGTACAGCATATGCAGAATAAATTAACTCTTGAGTTCCTCGAGATTGTAACAGTTCTTGGCATGACTTTCCAGTTTTAAAAGCTGTACCATATTAACCAATTAGTCTTCCAAACGGGGAAGCAGATCTGTTAGTATTAGCATATGCTCCAAAGCAAGATGTTTCATTACCTTTAACATTATTCCAGCTTTCTTAAAGATAAGTGTTAGCAGTAACGCGGAATGATCCAAAGGAAGAAGCAGTGGTTACCTGCACCTAGAGCATTTGATTTGAAAATTTTCCAGGAGCTGTGATATTCCACAGTTTGAGTGCAAACAAGCAAATAAACATTTATGATAAAGCTACCGAAGGTATCACGGATACAACTAATGGTAAAAAAGCAAAACAAACCGCCAGGCCCCAGACATTTCCCATATGTCTTCCGTGATCCAAACACTGTGCTCAGTGAAGCTTTTCTAATGCCATTGCAAATGGCTTCAACTTCTGTCGCAATTGCCGGGAAGATAACTTAACGTGCACAAATTACAAGACGTGGTGCAATTGTCTTCCCATATTCCAGGAATATTAGGACGTTTTCCTTGTCATTCTCTGGGTTACTCTTTTTATGTTCTGTACAGATTTGACCAACTCTATTTGACAATCCTATGTCAGTATATGCAGAGATGTCCATAACAGCGTGCTAACATCTTTTGTCCTTATTTAAGGCACTCAATATTTCTGCTGTTAACAACACAGATGTCTACATTATAAGTAAAGGAAATTGGATGTTCTCAGTGACATCATTCACTCCTCCCGGTATTCTGAGTAATAAAATAGCTTGTTCACTGCAGTACTTAGAATCACAGAATCATTCAGGTTGGAAAAGACCCCTGGGATCATCGAGTCCAACCATCAACCCTACTCTACAAATTCATCCCTAAAACAGATCCCCCAACACTACCTCCAAATGATCTTTAAAGCCATCCAGGGATGGAGACTAAACTACCACCCTGGGCAGCCCGTACCATTGCCTGACCACTGTCTACGGGAAGAATTTCTTCCTAATGTCCAGTCTAACCCTCTCCTGCTGAAGACTGAAGCCCTTCCCTCTGGTTCTGTCGCTAATTGCCTGTGAGAAGAGACCAGCACCAACATCTCTAGTGTTCTTTCATCTCACAATGTCACCGCTTGTGACTGATGACACTGAAAACGCAGGACGGTGCCTACATGAGGGGATTTAAAGCCACCTGTGGCTATTCCCAGCTGCAGGAAGGCATCTTCTAATGAAGGGTAAAGCTGTTCTGCTTGGGTGAGAGACCACAGGGCCCTACATTTAGTTAGAACTGCTCCCTAGAAAACACAGGTACGTAGCTCCATTCTCTCAAATCTTTGACCACTCTACACAGAGGTCATTGCAATAATAAAATGTCTGAGTGTTGAAGCAGTGGCCTGAATGTTATGGAAGTATAAAGCTAACTTCAGTTTTTAGCAGTTGATGTTTGTAACACAATTATTTTCGTCTTGGAACCTTGAAGGGAAATAGAGACATTCATAAAAATGTAAAAGACCCCCTAAATTTGTATTATCTCATTAAGCACAGAGCTGAGTGATTGGGTAATAAATGCCTTTAAAATGCAGCTGCGTTGCTTATCGCTACTGCTTAGTAACTTTTCCAAAGAACTGCTGCATATAGGAGTGAAAGGGGGTCCTGCCCAAATTTTTTATTTACTTAAAGAATGCTTTACTAAACTATGCTTTTAAAATCTTCAGAGATCGGATCTTGTAAATATTTATGCAAACAGACTCAGTAAGTTCATCAGATGCTTAAAAGTAAGTATGTGGTTTAGCACTGTTCCATTAAAACACTATGGAGGGGTCACGCTTGTAGCACAGTAAGCAAAATTATTCAAGGACTTATGAAGTGCCCCAGACTCCCAAAGATACCACAAAAATGTCCCTGAGAATCTGGATTTCGTAATGTTTAAAAAATTAACCTCATGCTACACCCTTTGTAACTCTGCTAAGTAGTATGAACAAAGGAGTGGGCAACGAGAAGTACGCGGTACTTCCGTAGGACATCCAAAATCTCTGATAAGCTGCTTTGAAGAGAATCGCATCCTCATAGGATAAGATGCAGAATAATGAGAGGGATTAGAACTTAGACTGAGGTAAAAACGAACATCGCATATAAATGGTTAATTCAGAGTTTGTCAGAGTCAATCCTTGACCATCCTGATGTTTCTACGATTGGTTGATGTTGAATGGTAAAACTGGCAACACTGCACAGCACAAAGCAATAGTTATCTACCTGTGACAATTGATCAAGAAAGGCTGAAAGGAAAAGTCATAACTAATGTAAAATACTATGGGGGTTTGGAAAAGATACCTTAAGCCCATTACATATCATAATGGCTTAGAGCTGTTCTGATATAAATTAGTAGGCAAGCACATTTCTCTTCTACTTTGAGCTATTCTACATTTAGTCTCATTAGTTTTAGTGCTGCTGAGTCCTCACACTACATTCACTTCAGGTGAAATGCCACTGATAGCACAGAATTGATACTGACTCAGAAGACCGGAGTTCTTCTTGTACCCAGAACTCTGCGAAGGATCGCCTCGTTGCTCTCGTGGGTCACAGCATGGGTTAGGGAAGCAATACTTTACCAGTATGAAGACTGTTGTTTCTCCTCTGAACATTCTCCACACCCTACACTCATCTTTATAGTGAGCATAGTGCAGGGTAAAATGAGGTATAATAGTTGAAAGATTGAAGTACAAAGAGCTTCGTAAGTGTGACTCTATTAAAGGAGCGAGGACCGGTTGGAACAGAAAGTGAACGTCAAAGTGAGAGGGTGCACCTTCAAAGCTCGCTGAATGCGCTGTACTCAAAAATGCAAATTTAACAAACTTATTAAAATGCTAAATTTCATATTAGCATTTACAAAGCACAAGCTCGGAGTCCTTTTCATAATTCTGGTAAATTCCCCTTGCAGTTTAATAAAAGAAGATATTCAACATTTACATGTAAGTAAAGACCCAACGGACTTATTTTTCTGTAAGATCTGAGTAAAAAATGCAACCTTTTGGAAAGTGTCTCAACGTTACACAAAGGAAGGTTTTGTTCTGTTATTTCAGAGGCATAAATGGAGTATTATAGAATGACAAAAAGTAAACCATTAGCCTATCAACTAGTATCTAGGTTAGTGGTTTAGTTCTGTTGTCATATTCCCTGAGCACTGTACGTCGCAGCATCACAGAATGGTAGGGTTGGAAGGGCTCTCTGGAGAACAACTAGACAAGTCCCCCCCTACCAAAACAAGCTCTCCTAGGGCAGAGCCCACATCATCCGTAAGCTTTTTATACCACACAAGTTACGCAGAAAACGAAGCACAGCAAATACGTGTCGACTTTGCTTTTTGTATAAAACTCGTGCTAGCTAACATGAGTCTATCAGAAGAACAAAAAAGTGCTGCATTTGATGAATTCTGCTATAGAAATTATTTTACTATAGAAATTATTAAAATTCACACCTAGCAGCAACAGAATGCATTAGAGCAGATGAAGTGAATGTCCCATTGGGTGCAGGAGGCTTCAGAGTAGATGACAGCAGTCTCAGAGACCCCCTAACTCATTACTATCTCCCAGTGAGAAAAAGACAACTTTAAAAGATGTTCCTCAATCAGAAATTTTTCTACCAATGAAATAACTTTGCTTAAATAATTGAAAGCATCAGGAATGACATTTGGATTCTTTATTCACCCAGTATTACCCCTATAGGTTTCGTGGCAGAAAGTGAGGTACGCTTTACACGCTGGTTTTTTCAGTTCTTGTTTGGCACTTTTTTCCATTCTTCTTGAGTAAAAGAAACTGCTTCTTGAATAAAAGCGGCTTCCCAAAGAGACAACAGGATGACAACTGAAATTGCACCTTTATGAATTCTTGATTAGGGAACCTTCAGCACCATAAAGTTTTTTATTTAGCAAAATTAACACTGACAGTTACGGATTAGAAGCTATCAGGCATTAAAATATTAAACAGCCACTTCTCTTTATTTCACTGAAACAAGAAGGTTTTGCTAACTCCTCATTTTCATTAAATCATTAGTGACCTATTAGTTCGTTCCTTGCGCTGGAATTTTTATATCATCACTGTAAAACTAAAGCCTATTTCCAAGTTGTAGTCAAGGTATTTTCGCGGCTCCTGCTGAAAGGTTTCTTAAGAAACCTTTGTTGTCAGGCACTGGAATGGGCTTCCCAGGGAGGTGGTTGAGTCGCCAACCCTGGGGTGTTTAAAGATTATTTGCATGAGGTGTTGAGGGATATGGTTTAGGGGTGAACTTGTAGAGTAGGGCAGATGATTGGACTCGATGACCCCGGGGGTCTTTTCCAACCAGAGTGATTCTGTAATTCTGTGAATGAATGGACCTTTCAGATA
Organism: Phoeniculus purpureus; assembly: GCA_028565055.1. Lineage (NCBI taxonomy): Eukaryota > Metazoa > Chordata > Aves > Bucerotiformes > Phoeniculidae > Phoeniculus > Phoeniculus purpureus. Next base: position 3,748,389 of record JAOXOE010000874.1, read on the forward strand.
ATGCTGTTGAAACCATAGTTTGGTCCAGTCAATACCAGTTCTAGGACCCAGCAAAATGATTGCACGACATTCTTTGCTCACACTCCCCTGCCGAGCACCGCTACCCATTGCTTACCAGGTATTTACCATCCCTCTCATTGCAGCATGTTTTTAACTGCGTGTATGTATGCAGACAAATCCATCTCTTTGAAAACATAGCTTGATTTGTTCATGATTATGCTAAACATGAATAAATTATTGATAAACAAGTCAACACAAAGATGTGAGGGCAGATATTTAGTTTAGAAAGCGGGTTTTGTAGTAAATAATGCAAGAGTGAATTACATGATCTAAGACCAGTCCCTGTGAAAGCACAGACTACATAAAGAAGCAAGAACTGAGAATTCTCAAGGCACTTTCACTAACCTCCACACACTTTATATTTGGGACAGAAAGATTTTGTGATGAGGGATCTAATCAAAGATATATAGACTAGCCAGACTCACAGCAAAATAAGCTCTGGAGTACCTTCACTTTGTGATCACCCAACAAATCCAAGAGTTGTGTCGTTTTCCTAAAGCCCAGTGAATTTATCTGAACTTGACCAGTGTAACAGAGGCTGACAAACAGGGCTAGGGAGCATTTTTGCTGGCTTCTGCAGTAGTTTTATGAGATGCCTCATGTTGCAGGAAACTCTCTAGAGATAATTTGAGAGCCTGGAGAAATCAGCATTTCTCCCCTTGTACCTCAGCGCTAGATGGAGGATCTAATGTTCTCATCTCTCCTGTTTTGCAAGACAATTAATCCTCAATTAGTACACACAATCTATCTGCCCCCAATTTACTTCCTTGTAAACCAGCTTCCAGCTACGATAACAAAAAAAGTATTAGAAGATGGGAAAAGATGATAGTGGTGTTGTTTGGTTTAAGGTCTTGTAATATGACAGCTTTGAAAGGATTTGAGATTTGTCTTAAATGGCTGCCTCGCTTCTGAACTGAAATAATGACAAGCTACAAAAGTAATGGTTTCTATTCTAAAACATTAGAAGAAAAGAAAAAAGCTGGCTAGATATGCATATTAATACTACATTCAATTAGTTGCCCAATTATTCTCTTTGATACTCAAATACTCCATACAAATTTACAGCAAAACAGCACATTTAAATCCGCATGACTACTACTACTCGCTAATTCGCTAAATGCTTTTTCTAAATGGTGGTGTTTACGTAACTACCATTTTTATTCAATTGGCCTCCCTCTTTTCTCTCAGACAGCTGCCTGTGCTGATGCACGGTCAGTGCAGACTCGATCCAGATTTATGCTGCTCTTCCAGAACCAAAGGTTATGCTTCGGTTAAGCAGAGAGCACCAGGGAGCAGGATGGGCACTCTGGCCACACTCGCCAGTGTGAGGACAGCAGTTGAGGACAGCAGATGGGGCCAGCAGCAGAGAAGGGGGATAGGGAGCAGTAACAGCATCTGGGATCTGGGCAGGAGCTGAGCAGCATTACTGGACCAAGAGCTAGGGGTCCTGTGGAGAAGGTGACAGGGCAAGTAGATAAACTTTGGTAGGAAAAAGAAAAGAACATCTGGAGGACGTAAAGCAACAGCCTTCATGGGAGATACTAATGAGAAGGTAACAAGGTGCCTAAGTGGAGAGGTAAGGAGAAGGGGTTATGTCTGAGCTGGGAACAGCCAGAGAATGTGGCTGTGGATGACAGAAATAGATAAGGAGGCAGGAACTACTGGGAAGTTTCATGGAACTCTGAGACAGCTAGAATTAGGAGAATTTGAGCTTTGGAGTGGGATGATGAGCTGCAGACTGTGGAGTCTCCTTCTCTGGAGACACTTAAAACTTCCCTGGATGTGTTCCTGTGCCACTGTGTCTAGGGGATACTACTGTGGCAGGGGGATTGGACTAGATGATCTTTTGAGATCCCTTCCAATTCCTAATGTTCTGTGCTTCTGTGAAATGGCTGTTCTGAGGCAACAGGTGTGAAAGAAATAACATTAACTTAGAAAGTAGGAACTAGGATAAGATTACCAAGGGACAAGACTGTACCCGACAACTTTAAAAGCGGGAGCCCCCACCTATCTTTTGCCCCCTCAAGGCAGGATGTTTTTCATTTCAATGTGATCACAGTCCTAGTTAAAAGTACCATAAGGACATTTGATGGAAACATCCAATATTGACTGCGTATCTCGGAGACTATTGACATTTTCTGTATCCTAGATCACAACATTTCAGCTAAGCCATGACAAATATGAATGAAAAATTAAAATGAAATGTACATAGAATTTTGAAAGTGTCTAATGAGATTGTTGCTGCAGTATCTGTTGGGTAAACAGAAAATGCAGCTGTCTAACAACAGCCATTGAAATTTATAAGTATCCCAATAAACTGTTTCTTGTTGCTGCAAAGGCCGGTTTCGGTTCCCATGGAAACAGATGACGGATTGCCAAAAATGAGATTTGATGTTTTAAAATAATCAGGGATTCGAACCAGGGATTATTCACAAAGTATTGCACACTTCTTCCAGCGAAGAGGTATTATGCTCAAAGTAGGGGAAGAACACATGGCAGCTGGCAGACACACACAGACTTGTTAACGTTCTCACAAGTGGTGGTAGCTGCTGAATGACAACAACAAATGCATCTTCTTGAAAAATCATGCAAAATCTGGCAAAACTATTTTAAAAAGTGAATAGACTTTGATGTTTTGGAGAAAAATGTATAAAATACTGTTGTAGCTTCAATGCTTTGAAGTGCTTTTCCTAAATAAAGTCTCCTTTATATCTCAGTTTTGACAATTCTAGTAGCCAGGCATGCACAAGCTAGAAACTGCAAGATATTTCTTCTGCTTTTTGAGCTGTTTGTCACCTACACATCAGATTCCAATCCTACAAATAAGCCACTACAGAAAAAGCCAACATGTCAGCAACATTCAATTTTCTCGTGACTAGAGGGGTAGGTCCAGACAGGACTCATGTCCAGCAGGGATCAGTGCCAGTGTGGGGGATTTGGTGTGAGTTAGGATTGAAAGGATCAGGAAGATTTTGGGGTAAGACATTACATAGTAGGGAGGCAGCTCATGGAACAGGCATGGGAGCTTCTCTGATCTTCTGGGGAGTCTGCCTTTTGTTCCTATGGGACTGCACAATGAGATGGTGCCATGAGCTCTTAGGACACTGGTGCCCCCCGTGCTGTGTGAGGGAAAGCTGGAAACCACCACTGCCAGACCACAATTTTTCCAATGCCTCATTCATCATCTCTTTCTTATAAGATTTACAGCTTTAACCTTTCTCCTGGGCTATGCCATCTTCTAAGTTCCCCTATCTGCCTATTCTTTCCTCTACCAGGCTTGAACAACACAATCCATCTCTCTCCTGATACCCACAGACTTCACAGACACATCTGTCTTGCCCCCAGACTCCAGCTTTCTTCATTTCTGTGCTGACAGCATGTATCAGCCGGGTGGAAGCCAGGGAGAGGTATAGTCTCCCTCCAGTATTTCTCTTTCTTATCCATTCCCCTTGCCATTGCAGTGATGAAAAGCAGGTTGATCTATTCTACACTTTCCCCACTCTAGTGACAGGAGTTTAGAGGGAAAAGCAGAGAGAATCAAGCTGAGCAAGGAAGTGATGACTGTGGTCACCCAATAAACAGATGCCCTGTCTATCTATATCTAGAATTGCTTCTGACATGTAAAACAACAGATTTGTGTGATGTATGCCTCGGGCATATATTAAGAAATAAAAGGTAGGGCTAACGTGCAGCAGACAAACACATTTCACAGGAATATTGGCAGCCTGACTAGCTTTTTTTTTTTCTCACTTCTAATTGCAAGATGCCTTCACCAAGTTTCACCGGAGCCAAAAACCAGCCCTCTCATACGGATCAGATAGACCCACGAAACCTCAGACAGGGCATTTACAATTTATCTAAATTCGTTTGGAATCTGTTAGATGAACATCAAGCACAAAACAGCTCAAGATTCCACTCACAACCAAGGATCAGAGATAAGCCATAGGCAGGCTGCCAGCCTCTTTCGTTTCTCTGCAGTATTAATTAATGTGAGGTCTGTTTCACATTTTCTTCCATGTACCAAATTCTTTACATTCCAGTTGAATGCTGTTAACAAAGTAGACCTGATGCAAATCAACCACAAAAGCCACACGACATCCCCAGAGTGCAAAGTTGTGTGGTTTTTCTCTTTCTTCCTGAATCACACAACAGTTTTCCACATGGAAGTAAATCTGCCAAATTGATGGGCTTTTAAAAATAATTTAATATAAATTTGTATTATAAAATTAAAAATGTCTCCACACCTTTGTACATCGTATACTGACCTACTAGAGTAATGAAGGAAGACAGCAACTGTCCACTTTGGTATAGAAAGAAAATGAATCATCCTCTGCAGTATAAAGGCAGAAGTGCTGGCAGATAGATTTTACTTCAGTCAGTGTTGATTAATAAAATTAATTGGTAAACACAAGACATTACCTTCTGCTATATTTGATAAGTCACAAGCATTTTGTGTCTACTTCCATAAAAACAGAGATACGTGAGGGGTCACAGGAATTAAACTGTTCCCAGGGATTTGGGACCAGTTGTCATCTTTTAAGCACAAAGCAAGAGTTTTCTTTTGTCTATTTGCTCTTAAAGAGTGATTGTCATGCTTTTAAATAGTCTGATCTTGTCTACAGAATCACAGAGCACTTGGGATTGGAAGGGACCTCGAAAGATCATCTAGTCCAAGCCCCCTGCCACAGCAGGATCCCCTAGATCCAGTTGCACAGGAATATATCCAGGCAGGTTTTTAAACGTCTCCCAGAGAAGGAGACTCAACAACAGCCCTGGAAGCCCCTGCCAGTGCTCTGTCACCCTCATCGTGAAGAAGTTCTGTCTCATATTGATGTGGAACCTCCTCTGTTCCAGCTCACACCCACTGACCCTTGTCCTATCATTTGACAACATTGAGAAGAGCCTGGGTCCAGCCTTCTGACACCCACCTGTAGACTGGATCATAGAATCATAGACTCATTAGGGATTGGAAGGAACCTCGTTCAAAGATGGACAGGAAAATGATTTTCCAGAAGGCACATTGATACACGATTTGTACCTAAAGTCTTAATCGGCTGCACGATGACGATGAGTCTTCCCATTTACCCACCTCTAAACTGGAAATGATTTTTACAAAGCAATGTACGGTTCGTTTTCCAAGCGAAATGCCATAATGACTTTTTTCATAGTCTATATTTTCTTTCACAAAGTACATTTGTCCCCAGAAAGCAACAAACTCATAAATCAATTTCTACTGCCAGCTGTGATAACTAAATCGTACTTAGAGCAAAAAGGTTTCCTTCCAGTGACACTGCCGTTCCCTTTGCTTTACAAATTTCAAATCTATGATTAATAAACATAGTGGCACATAAAATGCCTTTGTTCTTCTGGTGTGATCATCTTAGGAAAAACAATATCCAACAGTCAGATTTTCCTCTTAGACAGCGATCTTTAAAGTTTTATTGAAATCTACAGCTGTTGAAGATTGTGCTGAAAGATACCGTGAGCAGATGAGACCCATTAAAGCACAATATTAGTTTCAAGCATACTACTCTTTTTCTAGCAAAAAATATGGATTTTACTGTGCTAACACAACAGCAGCTTCCCCTGGCTTACAAAAAAAAGTAGATATTAAAAAACCCTCTGCAGTCTGTGGTCCAAACTTGTAATGAAACCTTTTGGTCTAATCCCAAAATGTGCCTCACATCCCATCAGCTGGAGTGCATCTCTCTGGGGAGGAATCCACTCCCGAAAAAGCCTTGCTAAAAAGCATGTCCTTTGGCAGCAATGGTTTTGCTGCTGTCCTCCTTCCACCCTGCGATGCGCTGGGCTGCTCCTGCACACCCTGTTTTCAGCACATACAGGGTCTTCCTCTCCCCTCCGTCTAACACAGAACGTTTCACCCTGAAGTTAGAGGTCTGAATAAATTAATTTTTGAAGCACGTGTTTAAAACCTGTGACAAACAAATTATGAGCAGACAGAGAGGCAGAGAGGTTCAATCTAGACAAGTCAAACAGCTTTAGAAAATAATCCTGGGATTTGCTTACCCTGAGGTGTTAACGTTTTCCTCTACTGAACACAGCAGACAATAACAGTCTACTGACAGCATCCAGAACGACTCAAACTGAGCACTTCAATCGATGATGGGAGATTTCCCTACAGTCTTTCATATGCATATGGACCTTGGGGATATCAGTAACTTTTTGTGTAAGATGATGCCTGGTGCTGCCTGTTCCTGCAGACTGAAATTGTTCAACAGCAAAGTTTGGTTGAATAAATGAGTAACAGCTTACAGAAAGAATTAATTTTACAAAATACTCTTCTTTTTGAGGTACTGACTTTAGAATTATTGTTGGTTTATGTTGGAAGAAACCTTAAAGATCATCTAATTGCTTGGGCAGTGACACCTTTCACTAGTTCAGGTTGCCCAGAAGCCAGTTCAACCTGGTCTTGAATATTTTCAGGGATGGGGCACCCACAGTTTCTCTGGGCAACCAGTTCTGGTGTCTCACCATCCTCACAGTGCAGAGCTGCTTCATTACATCTAATGTAAATCTCCCACCTTCCAACCAATAGCCACTGCTTCTTGTCCTAGCAGTACCTGCTCTTGCAGAAAGTCCCTTCTCTGACTTTCTCATACTCTGTGTTTAGGTACTGGAAGGCTGCTCTGAGCCAGCAATGTGCCCTTCTGGCCAAGAAGGCCAAAGGCATCCTGGGGTGGGTCAGAATGGTGGTGGTTAGCAGATTGAGAGAGGTTCTCCTCCCCCTCTACTCTGCCCTGGTGAGCCCTCATCTGGAATATTGTGTCCAGTTCTGTGCCACTCAGTTCCAGAAGGACACTGAGCTACTAGATACAGTCCAGCACAGAGCCACACAGATGATGGAGTGGAACACCTCCCTAATGTGGAAAGGCTGAGGGAGCTGGGTCTCTTGAGCTTAGAGAAAAGAAGACTGAGAGGTGACCTCATTGATGTCTATAAATATGTGAAGGTTGGGTGCGAGGAGGATGGAGCCAAGCTCTACTCAGTGTCATCTAATGACAGGACAAGGGGCAGTGGATGTCAGCTGGAACATAGGAGGTTCCACATCACTATGAGAAGGAACTTCTACCCAGTGAGCGTAACAGAGCACTGGAAGGGGCTGCCCAGGGGGGTTGTGGAGTCTCCTTCTCTGGAGACATTTAAAACCCACCTGGAGATGTTCTTGTGTGACTTGATCTAGGGGATGCGGCTGTGTCAGAGGGATTGGACTGGATTATCTTTTGAGGTCCCTTCCGATCCCTTAATGTTCTATGATTCTGTGATTTCCTATTTACTTCTTCCAAATTGTTTTTTAGAAGTCAACAGAATCTTTCCAATTGGGATCAAAATGTATTTTTCCCAATTTATGTATATCACTTTTCATTCTTCTGTCTTAGACATGGTGGCTTCTTTTTCTCTGTCTTTCTTGTAAAGTGAAAAATGGGTCACTTTTGTCACTAGGAAAGTAGCTGCCTCCCTGTTGGTTTCTGACAACCAGTAGTGTTTAGGTTTGGCTGATATGTACTGCCTTCATTTTACTGTAGTGCAATTCAAACTGTACTAGAAACAAAAAACTAGAAGTAAAAAGAAATAAAAAAGGAGGGGAAAAATAATAAAAGATTCTTTCCATTAAATTACGAAGGAGGGTTCCAATATTGCATAGCTTCCCTGACAATATCTGAGAGTTACTCACAGACTTCTTTTAAGCCGCTAGCATTTGCTCTCAGAAAGCAAATGTCAGCCTAGAACACTGAGAACTGAGCAAAACTTACTGTTCATCTTAACTTTTGCTTGAGTTGCTTGAGTTTTCTGTGACATTTTTAATTGAGATATTTATTGCCTGTATGGAAAAAAATCTTCTCTTATTCCTTTCAGTCATTTTTTCTTCCCATTTCCCACTTTCCTCTCAACTGTATCGCTATGGAGGATAAAAACAAGCAACTATAAATCTTAGGAAAGCATCAGTGGGAAGAAATAACGGAATATGGTTCATAGCCTTGTTTATATGTCCTTCAGCAGCACCTCAGAGATGTCACACTCTTCACATCACATAGTTCAAAACCACAAGCAACCCTAAAACTGCTCTTTTAAACGCTAAGGTGACACTTAAGTTGAAGGAATGGATGCAGCATTTCATTTAATCATCGCAAAATGTTCACACACTGAAGAACTGTAGGTTAACAGCAGTATGGCTGGTAGAGGAGATATGACTGATACATTCAGCACCAGCTCAGGGCATCTAGCTGAGGTTTTCAGGGTAAAGTGGATGTGAGTGAGGAGGGTTACTTACTTATGTGTAAACAGCTACTTCTGAAGAGCATCCTCTGCGTAACGCGGAATCAATGCTTCGCTCTCCTTTAAACCTTTGGGCAAGCACTTCTGCTACTACATTGGCTATCATCTCCCTCACAGGAGTGAAGGGCACAGGGAGTCACAGCCTACCCAGAGAGGCTGTGGAGTCTTCTTCTCTGGAGACATTCAAACCCCACCTGGATATGTTCTTATGTGTCCTAGTACCAGTGGTCCTGCTCTGGCAGGGGTGTTGGCCTACATGATCTTTTGAGGTCCCTTCCAACCCCTAACTGTGATTCTGTGACCCGCTTTCTCTTCAAAGGAAACTTTCCACAGCTGTCCCTCTGCAACAAGCAGGAGCTGTGCCTTTATTTCACTGCCTATTTGACCAGACACTAATTCACAGCGTATTCTCCCTCCCCACTCACCTCTTTATCCGGAGCGTGATAGATTTATTGGGCCAGGTCTTCGTCTAGTGTAAATTGGCATTGTTGCATTGATTCCTGTGGGTCTGTGTTGATTTATGCCACGTGAGGATCTGGTCCATTTCCATGATATTTGAACATCTATCCTTGCATTCCCTTTTTGTACCCTTTTCTGTCGTGCCTCTCTGAAAACACAAATGAGTTAAGAGGCTGTCACCAGCCCAGGGAAGGATTTGCTTTTCTTTCTTTTTTATTAGGGTCTCTCCTGTTAATTTCCACGGCAAGTCCCTCATAAGTTTCTCCAAAACTTGTTACCGTTGTCCTCCTGAGGGTGTGAGCTCCTGTTGCAGACTGAAACATTAACAGGGGAAGTTATTAGATATTCTCTTTACATACTGACTTTCTTTATATCTGAATTATTACAAGGATGAATGCTGGTCATCAAAAGAAATAATGAGTTTTAGAAAGTGAAAATGAAACTGACAAAAACAAAAGAAATCTGATCTCAGTGAAGGGGTCCACAGAGAAGAGGAACAAAGAGGTGGAAGATAAAAAAAGAAAAATTGAGAACCCAAAAGGAAAAGAAAAGAAATAAAGGGAAGAAAAGAAGAAAAGAGAAGAATAGGGAGGATTGGACTGAGGAAGAACAAACTACTTCCTCAGCAGAATTGAAATCTGTCATGGTACGGGCAGAAAGAAGAGAACTTATTGTTAGATCTTCAAAGACTTTTCTTTTTCCCTCCCCTTTGGCCGGATAATAGGAATATCTGTCATTACATCTTGGTGCTGGATGGTCCCTTTGCACGTGTGACTTTGATGGTTCCAGGCTGGACACAAGAGTATGGACTCAGAGGCAAAAAGCCACAGAAGCACAATGTCCTACACCCACACAGAGCCTAGACAGTTCCCTCCCCTTCATCCTCCCCCTTTCCCCCAGAAAAAGAAAAAAAAAACAACCTGCAGAGAGTAGCTGTCAAAATTGTCTAACCATGAACCAGTGCTGTACGTCAGGTGTGCATTCGCTGTGGCAGAGCTGCTCCTGGTTGAGGAAGGAGCACAAGAGCAAAGAGCAGAGGAAGAACAAGAGAAGGATGAAAAAAAAAAAACAAACCCAAAAACCACCTAACAAAAAAAATCAACCTGCCAAGAGTTCTTCTGGCCCCTGTCTTTCTTGGTTTATAATTGATGAAGCCTTGTTACAGCTTTCTTGGGGAACAAAAAATCTTTTTGATCACTGCTAATACAGAGACTTCTTTTGCCTTTTTATCCCTCCCCCCCCACCTTTCCTCCATTCTGCTGACAAAATAAAAAGCTGAAAGGAATTAATAATTAATGTGAAGATTTTACCTATACTTATCCATTTGCTTTCAACAGTTTAAGTAATTGATTTCCTCAGCTTGAGCCCATGCAGACTTCTTTTTATCAGATTGTGTCTCTAGTTTACTTGGTTGATACCTGTCTGTCTGCTGTTTTGGGCACTAATAGTTAGATTAGCCGTGTTATAATGGTGAGATCCTCATGCAAGCTCATGTTTTTTCACATATTTTCACATGGTTATGACTATGCCACGTATCCTCCCTGTTGTAAGTTACTTCTTATCAGAACCATCATAAGACTTCACTATTTTCTAGGGAAGTGGTAGTTAATGGAGTTAAATCCAGCTGGCAGCCTGTCACTAGTGCTGTGCCTCAGGGCTCGGTGTTGGGACATCTCTGTTTAACATCTTTATTGATGATCTGAACAAGGACACAGAGTGTATTATTAGTGAGTTTGCAGATGACACCAAGTTAGGGTTGACTGTTCATCTGCCAGATGATAGGGAGGCTCTTCAGGGGGACTTAGATAGATCGGAGCAATGTGCCGATGTCAGTCACAGGAGCTTCAATAAGACCAAGTGGCAGGTCCTGCACTTGGGCCACAACAACCCCCTGCAACGCTACAGGCTTGGGGAGTGTGGCTGGAGAGACATCTGGCAGAGAGGGATCTGAGGATTCTAATCGGCAGGAACATGAATATGAGCCAGCAGTGTGCCCAGCTGGCCAAGAAAGCCAATGGCATACTGGCTTGTATTAGAAATAGTGTGGCCAGCAGGAATAGGGAGGTTACCATCCCCTTGTATTCAGCGCTGGTGAGGCCACATCTTGAGTATTGTGTCCAGGTTTGGGCACCTCAATATAAGAGAGATGTGGACGTGCTGGAGCTGGCACAGAGGATGGCAGCTAAGCTGGTGAAGGGCCTGGAGAATAAATCTTATGAGGAAAGACTGAAGGAGTTGTGGATCTTCAGTTTGAGGAAGAGGAGGCTGAGAGACCTCATCACTCTCTGCAACTACCAGAAAGAACATTGTGGAGAGGTTGATGCTGGTCTCTTCTCACAAGCAATTAGTGATAGAACAAGAAGGAATGGGTTCAAGTTAAAACAGGGTAGGTTTAGTCTTGACATTAGGAAAAAGCTTTTCACAGAAAGGGTGGTCAGGCACTGGAATGGGGTTCCCAGGGAGGTAGTTGAGTTGCCATCCATGAATGAGTTTAAAGATCGTTTGGATGAGGTGTTGAGGGATGTAGTTTAGGGGTGAATTTATCTGGTAGGGCAGGTAGTTGGATCAACGATCTCAGGGGCCTTTTCCAATCAGAGTGATTCTGTGATTCTGAGAAAATGATTTAGGAAGGTGCATGTACCACAGGGACATTTGAGTTGAGACTGCTTTACAGAGTGAGCAATGATCACTGAACATCTGAAAAACACATGTATTCCACTATCAGACTCTTTGCTTTTCCTCTTTTTCTGCAGTATTCAGACGACACATCTAACCCATTTCATAGTATAGGATCAGTAACTTTTTAGTGGTTAATGTGGAATCCAAGCATGATAATGGAAAACTCTCAGTGAAAAAAGCAACACAAAAATTAAAGAAAATTGAATCATTTTTGTACAAACTACAATATCTGTCTTAAAATTTTACACCATTACTCAATTTAGATTTGCACCAAGAACATTCCAAACATGAAATTTCTTCTTCTCCCCTACTTTGGGGTTATAGAAATTCCTCATAGAGGGCTCTCCAAATGTGGCTAGTTATGTGTGCAACTTTTGACTGCCTCTACCTAGTCTTCAGTCTAAAATTCGTCATGCTTCTAAACTGTAGGTCAGAGAATATCAGGTTTTAAATTTTGAGAGGGTTATTTGCCTTGGAGAGACAGGAGTACACTGCACTTTCTCTAAATAAAAGAACCTTGAACCAAGTCTATGGACAGCAGTACTGTCTTCCACTGCTCTCCATTACAGCTTCACAGTACTGCAAGGTAATTCAAAGACATCATTAATTAATCTTGAAGAGGCTTTTTTGGAGGGTTTGGGGTTTTTTTTTGGTTTGGTGTGGGTTTTTTTCACTCTCCTTCACAGGCTTCGCAATATTTCTGGTGTCTGAACATACTAATTGATGTAAATTTGCGTGACATCCTCTTGGGAGTCACTTACCTTGTATCACAGATGGTCTTCTGAGAGATGTGGATCTCAGATGCAGCCCTGTGAAGAAAAGCTAAGTGATCCTCTACCTTAGATGAACTGTGATCAAGACACTCTATAATACAAAGAATCTCAGGACACCTGATACAAGCAGCATAGAATAATGAAATATGGAATTGCAAAGTAACTAATGTAAATGACAGAAAATACACTCTTAAGACTGTTTGATTCCTCCCTTTGAAGGTTTCAAATGAATAGAGATAAAAGCTTGTTGGGAAAGTCTGTATTTCAGTACGACTGATTTTGAAAAGTAGATATATTATTATACTTTTCATCAAAAATCTTCTTCAGAATTGTTTCCTACAGTACATTATGGAAGAAAAAGCTATAAAACTGCACTTTTTGAATGATCAGGAACTGAACAGGTAAAAATAGATGGGCTTTTGGCAATGAAAGGTCTTTATTTTTATCAAAAAGGACTGGTGTTCTTTTTATAAGTATTAAACTTGCAGTAACACTTTCAGAATTTTAATGTTATATAAAAAATATTTTTGACAGAAAGTGATTTTTCCTCATTAAATACATCTTAATAACCCCACACTGTATTGTGAATGTGCTGATTCTTTTTCAAATCTTAGCAAACACATTTGCATAATCATAGATCAGTTTGACAACCCCGTTCCCACGACAAGGCAATGGGAATTCAGACCTTTCGACCCTCTTCCATCCCCAAGTTAAGTGACCTGTGTGCAGAACCTATCATTGCATTTCAGAGCAGTGAGTACTGCAAAAACAGGAATTATGTTGATGGCTACACAGTGGTTCCCTGAGTTTGATGAGGCTATTTGCATTTCATTTTAATTATTTCTGGAGAAACATTTCACTGGATGTCTTAGCGAGATGTTGGCTCTTAGACTGCAAACAATGTGTAATTCTTTTTTCCACGTTTGGTAAGAGCTGAGATCATCAAATGAGGCCAGCCTTGACTTCTGTCTTACTTCAAGATATATGATAAGGTATTATGATGTGTCACTTACTTAATCATACTCAAGGGTGTTAATATTTTGTGACATGCCATGAATGATAAGGTGCTGTAACTCAGAAGTTGCCTTCTGTCACAACTGTCAAGCAGGACATGAAATCTAGTCCCACCGGTAAAATTTACTTATCTACCTACCTAATTTAGGACCAAGACTTCAATATGCCATTGCTGCACTATCCCAGGGAAGCATCATGTTAACACAGCAGAAGTTAGGGAAATATGATTTCATTTCTTTGCACATCACTGGTGAGTTCAGCCACTGGATTTGAGTGTGCTGATCTATGCACCAAATTCTTTTCCTTCACCATTTAAAGGAAAAATCCATTTATCAGACTAAAAACAAAAACAGAGGGCTGCTCCCATATACTCCTCTTGGAATCAATGAGATACAGATTTCACTGACACCAACAATGTCAATGTGGCAGAGAAGTCCAGCCAAGCACAACAATATTAGATCTCCACAGATAAGGAAGAAGGGGTAGAGGTCTTTAAAATAGCATTGCTTCAGGGAAATCCAAAGGAAATTATTATTCTTACCCTCAGTGCAAGAGCTATGGAACCATTAAATAATTAGGCACTTCTTTTTTTCTCCATTAACGATGTACAAATTTTGCCACAGAGCAAAACTGAAACCAAAACTAGATAGAAGCTACAATATTTTTTATATAAAAAATACATTTATTGATAATGATAATTGTTGATGAATGTTATTACAAGGTCTATCAGCATGATTTAATTTCTACAGCATTTCAAGGTAAATTGGACAACGTCAATGCCTGATTTAACCATTGGGTTCTATTCCAATAAGGAGGAGACAGAAGCTCCTTTTCCTCTAAAATCATCATATTTGATGGACGGGAGGACTGATTATACGTGACATGCTTCATTAAGAGATCACCACAGTTTCTATGATCTCAGGGTCATGAGTATCTTTCAGATATAAGTTCCTAGGTTCAGCTTATAGCATTGGAAAATAGGATTAAGGACATTCCAGTCTGCCTGGAACACACATTATAAGTCCTGTGGGAAAGCAGTGGTCTCTGCTGACCATCCTTCCAGGACTCACCCTACTGAGATACTGTGTGCAACGAAAGTGCAATATTACTCCATGAAAAAATACCCAGTTTTGACTACCCAGACCAGCGACTACCATAGAAAAGACAAATACTTTGAATCTGAATTAACCTTGATCTCAGGAATTATTGAGTGAAATAAAACAACCTTCATCCATAGCTGTGAAGAAGATCCTGAGTGCTAAATTCAATAGCTAATTTTTGAAGGGAGAGGAAGGCCATGAGTAATGTAAAAATTAGTATCTTAGAAACTCATGGTTTCACTGTCTCTACCAAAACCAGTGTGAATGCCTTCTCAAATATCTTTGAGCAGCTAACCTTATCTTCTGTGTTTTTCCTCCCTAAAACTGGGATAGTAACAAAAATCTGCCCGCTTGGATGGATGTGCTAAGGTGCAGTGGCATTCAGGTCCTACAGAAGTTAATTCCAGGCAAGCTCCTACGATGAAAACCTCTGCACAGCTCTGAGCTACTGACGTCTCACCTTCATGGCAAGCCTAAGGGGAGATCTGACTTGAGTAACAAAGTAGTCATGGCCAGGTAAGTTAAATTTATTTCAGAAAACCCTTTTTTGGCTTGCTAGAACAGTTAATGTGATCAACCTACATAAGAGCTCTACTATAAGCAATCGTCTTTAAAGATGGAACGCTGTTCTAACTTTTACATGTGGCTTTTAACCTTACAGGAGGTCAAACAGAAGTCTCAAAGCTCTATGGTTTCCTGAGGCAGTCAGGGCATTAGGATATGGTTCCACATTTTCTGGTCTACACCCCTGTCTCTTCCAAATACATAAAGAATAATAGAAGGAGGTCAGGGGCCAATTATTCTAATTAGTCACCAAGGTCAGAACAAGAAGTAATGGGATGAAGCTGTAACAAAGGGGAAATTTAAGTTAATGATTAAGACAAACTTTATAACTATTAGGATAGCTAGAGCCATGGAACAAACTGCCAAGGGAGGTCACAGAACCGCTTTCACTCAGAAGCTTTCAAGGGCGGACTTATAATCAGTCTAACAGTAATGGCTTAAGGAAAATGAATTTAGTCTTTCTGTGAAGTACAAGCACAAGATATGCCACCCACTAGGGTCTCTGTTCCAGCCCTAATGATTCAGTGCTGAATCTAAGGGGGAAAGAAATAATTAATTCTCTGTTCTCATAGAAAAGAAGATTGAGAATAGAAAGGTGCTGATGTATATATTGACTAACGTTCGCAGCATGTGTAACTGGGTGCCAACACATACGAGAGGTTTTAAAGAACACTAACAGTGGTTTTACCCAACACTTACCACTTTTGTCCAAGCACCTCAAACCCCACTGTAAGCTTTCTGAAGCTTGATTTACCTATTGGACTTTGCAACAGGAACATGTTGTGCTCGGGTGACTATTGTGACAAAAGCAGCTGCGTCATGAGACTTAAGGATTTATTTCTAAATCATAATAAGTAGCTTCAAGCAGTTCCAAATTCAGAGTTCAGTTCAAAAGATTGAGTCGGTCAGGGAAAATTGGGCTACCTTAACAGTAGATAGACTGTTAATGGGGCATTCTAGGTTCTCTGGGCCACATCCACAGAGCTGGGTGAACTGGACTTGGTGTAAAATGCACTTAGGTGAATACCCCACAATCGTTTTTCAGGCTGGTTAAATTTTGGGCCAAACAGAGCATCACTGACATTGTAGTTTCTTTAACTCTGGATAAACAAAAAACTTCTTCCGTAAAGCAAACCCTGGAAGTTCCTGACAGTGAGACCACATCTGTCATGTTGTGTCCTGTTCTGGACACCTCAGTTCCAGAAGGACAGAACTGCTGGAAAGAGTTCAGTGCAGAGCCACAAAGATGATGAAAGGAGTGGGACATCTCTCTTATGAGGAAAGGCTGAAGGAGCTGGGCCTCTTGAGCTTGGAAAAATGGAGAGTTAGAGGTGACCTCATTAATGTTGATAAAGATAGAAAAGGTGGATATCAGAAGGATGGAGTCAGGTTCTTCTCAGTGACATTTAATGATAGGACAAGAAACAATGGATGTAAACTGGAACACAGGTGGTTCCACATAAATATAAGAAGGAACTTCTTCACAGTGAGGGTGACAGAGCACTGGAAGGGGCTGCCCACGGTGACTTGTGGAGTCTTCTGGAGACATTTAAAACCCACCTGGACATGTTCCTGTGTGACTTGATCTAGGTGATCCTGCTGTGGTGGAGAGATTGGACTAGATGATCTTTTGAGGTCCCTTCCAATCCCTCATGTTCTGTGATTAATTCCTATATTGAGTATAGCACCTATATTTGATGTAGGACAAGAACTGCAGACACATTTTAAGAGCACCCAGAAATGGAAAATCTATAATCGCCTATAGCAAATAGTACCTCATGGTTAATCATCTCATTAGATCTGTGCTTTATTCTCAACTGGAGCTTCTAGACCTTTAACAAGTAGCTATTTAACATTGCTAGAAGTTTGTCCACAACGTTCGTTACGTAGATACTTAGAGAATAGTCAGATCTCTACAAGTGTTTTACGTCTGCCAAGTCATATCAAATTAAATACCTAATTCATAAAGAGACACGTAAGAAAAAAGTGATGTCTGAACCCTAATGTAAAAAAGATTTTACAAAGAGAATCTGGAAGACCAGCAGCTAGAACCATGTTTAAAAATTGGATCTTGACTTATCCTTTTGTTTGTACAGGTAGCTTTACAGCTTTTTCTTCTATGGATTTGTGCTGGCACCCACGGTCCCAATTGTTTGCTTATACCCAGCTCACCAAATAATCTCCAAGTAAGTAATCTATTTTACTCGTTATTTACAACGGCACCCAATTTTGTGTTATCTGGAAACATTATCAGTAATGACATTCTGTTTTTCCTTTGTTTTGAGTTTTTTTCCTCACAAGGTCCTTGTGAAAACTGTATAACAATGATGGGTACAAACCATGACCTCTTTGGAAGTCCACTGAAAGGAGTTTTTGAGGGCTGATTGTTCACTTTATGTGATATTTTGGGGTGAAATCTGCAGTATATTTTTCATCTGTGCAATTAAGCTACAATAATTATAAAAATAGGCCCTACTAAATTACTCTTCCTCTTCTCCTTAGACAACGGTTCTAACGTCTTGTTGCAGCAATGCTCTTATTATCAGCTGACCCTTGGCATGACTTTGAAGTTTTTGACTGCGTACCACAACATCACTATTTCCAAGGTTTAATGGCTGATGCATTAAAATTTAATGCCTTTACTTCACAATGTGTGATAATAAAAATATCTGTTATTAAGATATTTTTAATATGAAGAGAAGGGGAAAAAAAAAATCATTGTGTGGCCACTATTTTATAGACTTTTTCAGTTTTCCTGAAATATCTTCAGTTTTCCAGAACAAGGTAAGGGCTGATGAGGATTCTGAAAACAGTCAAAAGACAATTTTAACTTGGCTATTTCACAGCATCATGAAAAACTAACAAACAAACAAACAAAAACAGGGAGAGAGTACTCAGTAAAAACAGTTCTGGTAAGTATTGAGGGCAGACCATACCAAGACTGAGGGGTGACCTCATTAAAGTTTATAAATTTGTGAAGAGTGGGCGTCAAGAGGATGGAGCCAGGCTCTTTTCAATATCATCTAATGATAAGACAGTGGGCAATGGGTGTGAGCTATAACATAGGAGGTTCCACATAAATACGAGAAGGAACTTCTTCACAGTGAGGGTGACAGAGCCCTGGAAGAGGCTGCCCAGGGGGGTTGAGGAATCTCCTTCTCTAGAGACGTTCCTGTGTGACTTGGTCTAGGTGATCCTGCTGTGCCAGGGGCATTGAACTAGATCATCTTTTGAGGTCCCTTCCAATCCCTAATGTTCTGTGATTCTGTGAAGGTATGGCAAATATAAACCATCGTTAGGCCAGAGGAGGGCAAAGTTACTTCCTTCCCTGTCACTGTAGAAGTCCTTATCTTCTTACGGTCAGTTCAATTACACGAAAACCATGCTGCAGCTCCAGGTCAGGCAAAAAAACAGGTGAAAAAAGAGAAATCACGTTAAAAAGATAGGTACAGCAGCCCGTTGAACAGAGCAATTATGTCAAACTTGAGAGACTGGACCCCAATCAGCAACGTGACAATTGAACCCATTGCTGCAGACAAAATGCTGTAGTAAACGTTCAAGAGACAGAGGAGGGAGAGGGGAGGAGGAAAAGCAAGAGGGAGATATTCAATTTTATCACATTAGGATTGATTTAAAGATTGTTTGGGAGCTACTTTCATTTTCATTTTAATATTATTAGGAGATAGCAGCATATAACAGGCTTTGACACTGAATGCTATGCTTTGCATCGGTTGCAGAAGTTGCCTGGGGAAGCAAGGGGGAGCGGGGAGGAATTGATCAGATTCTTTCTTTTTTCATATGGGAGGGAAAAAGTTGTGTGACATTTACAAAGTCATCTGTCACCTGAACAATGGGCTGGAAAACATGCTCCCACATTTCATCCTTTATATCTCTTTTTAACCCGTACACATCCATTTTTGTTGGACTGAAGTTAAAGGCAACACTCTGTTTACCTACAGTGATGAAAATCAGTTTCCTTCCAGTTACCCATCCACTGATTGTCTCTCTCATTGTCCTTTTGTTCAATCCTCTGGTGTATTGTTCTCTCTCCACCTCAAACCCACTGTCTGCAGGTTTTCAGATTAAAACATGGAGTTCATACCTGGATTGTTACTAACCTACCAGCCTCTAATAAAACCTTGTCAATAGATGTTAAAGTGTTTTATAAATAATTCCAATAATGGGATTTGAGATTTATGACCTGTCTTGTTTTAGGAGTTTGATTTTCCTTTTGATGAGGAATCTGACAGAGAAAGACATGGAGTATATTGACTGGTGTTAAATGGTGAAAGAACAGTCAAACGGGAATTGCTGTATCCCAGTTCTGTGCTCTTCATCAGAGATTATGACACACCTGTAAAAAATATCTAACATTACTGTGGTTTGACTGCATGCTTTAAGGAGACTTCCTCTAAATTCCACAGAGAGTTTAAGCTGCTGATGTTTTATCATTAATCTTATCGCAAATCCCAAGACAGCCCAATGATTCAGCATTAAAGGCTGATCAGGGTTATGCTGCGGAAGGAGTGAAAGATGTGACTAAGGATGTTGATAGACATCTGAGGATGGTCTACCAAAGCAAAGTATTACAACATAGCCTAAAACACTGGCGGACCAGCCCAGATGTGAGGGATATGTCTCTGCTCAACACTTCAGGTTCTCCAGCGTGTTTTAATTTGCTGTTCTTCACATGTTCTTAATGTAGAGACCTGTCAAACTGTCCCTGGATCACCAGATTCACCTGGACATCAGCTTAACCCCTACTGTTTGGACTGAGGAAGTTGAAATTTCACTTCTTCATTTGGAGGCTGCAGAGAATTGGGAGAGGATGGAGGAGAGGGTGTTAAATGGAACAGCTCTTTCTCTGACTTCTCTTCATGGCTGATAAATAGCTAGGAGAGTGCACTGGAATGGAGGACTCCACAAAACTGTTGAAATGAATAAGCAGCTGGAAGCTCCTGAAACGTATTAATCTTCTCTCCTTTCCACAAATATGGCGTCTAGGATATCAGATACTCTCATGACCCCCCCACCAGAGCTGGTCTGAAGTGACTTCCTGCTCTAAATGCAGAACAGCTTTTTCAGTGATAACACTGTGCATGGCAAGCAGGATAAGAAATCAGTAGGTTTATGGATCGATGGTACATTGCCAGTCGCATTCCAGCCTGGGGGAACATGCATGTTTCTGTTAAAGTCAAACACCTTCCCAGAGGGAGCCTACATGTCTCATTTTCTCTTGGAAATCATAGGTCTCATCAGTGCAGTAATTCAGTATGTCTCAAATATTTCAGATTAGCCAGGACAGCTATAATCTTTTTTTTTTCCTTCTTTCCCAGAGGAAGGAAATTGCTTGATTTGCAGAGCTGTGGCAGGGGCTGTTTTGCTATAGATACTTACATGAAGAAATTATTGAGGTAGAGTTGAGTTTTGCACTTGGCTCTGAATGTGGTTTGTCTGAATATTTTGGTCAAACCAGAAAAACAGCAAAATTTGAAGGAATTCACTGGTCAGACAAGATACAAATAGAAGGAGATTTCATGTTTTTGTTGCCGTAATTTGTGGACAGAAAGAGAACAACTTATTCCAATTACTTCTTTATAACCCAGATGCCTAGTGACCACTAATAACTGAATAAAAGACCCAATCTATTGCTGCTGATTGCTAACAAGATATATTTTTCCTAGATGGTTGATGTTGCTGCAACATTGAATATTCATTTTTAATTTAAATATTTCTTCCACTTACCTTGGCTTAGCTAAAATTAACGATAAGACAGGATAAAATGACATCAAGTTGTGCCAGGGGAAATTTAGGTTAGACAGTAGGAAAAAACTTAACTGGAAGGGTCATCAGGTATTGGAATGGGCTCCCAGGGTGATGGTTGAATTGCCACCCCCGGATGTGTGGAGCCTAGGGACATGGTTTAGAGCTGAGCTTGGAACAGTTGGGTTAATAGCTGGACTCAATGAACTGAAAGGCCTTTTCCAGCCTGGACATTTCTATGACAGTTCTAAGAATACTCAAGTAATTTTTAATCTGGTAAATGTTGTCAGGCCTGGTATAGCAGATCAGCTGATGGGCTTGACTTCTTTGCATAGGTAGGACTTCTTCTGAAAGTGTCATCTGAATAGGAAAATGTGATTGGAGCCATACAGGTCTAAACACTGCAACAGAAGGATGCTCAGCCTGTCATGGTTGACTTTTGAGTAAATAACATTTCCCTATTTTGAATTTGAAACAACAACATTGGTGCTTTACCTTCCTTCCTGTAGGAAAGAAATAAGGCATTTAAGTGCTAGTTGGGTGGACCAGCGTCCCTAAGAGTTTTACAGGCAGTTAATGTTCTTTATTATTCTGGATGCTGGAGTTACTTAGTTTTCCATGCCAGATGTAATATCTGAGATCACAGCTCAGGGCTGTGCTTCCATTGCAAAGAGCACAGCCCTAATCTTACTTCCACTGGATCAGTCAGGATAAACCATGTCGCCCTAGTAGGGACTGCAGTACTGCACTAGTTTGAAAACTCTGAGTAATTTGTTTTTAATTATAGTATGCTCAGAGCGGCTCTGTGATCAGTATTAAACTGAAAAAGTGGTAAGAATAATTCCCGGGGTTTTGATGAGATCTTGTGTCTGGCTAAAGCACAATGAGCTCTGATTCAAGCTTCACAAATGCAGGAGTGGTTGCATCAAGCTTATGCTCTCATAACCCAAACTGCAGTCCATCCATCTGACTTCAGAGTCAATCTTCTTCCTGTTTGTTGTTTGGATGACATCTTTCCCATCTGATGCTTTTGTTCCTGCTCTGAATTACTGACTTTCAGTGGAGCAGAATTAGCCAAGACTCGCTCCATCAAAGGTCATTACAATTGTGCTGCAAACCTTATCCTAATGCACATCCAAGCAGATGTAATCATTTAGGCTTCTAACATTCTGAACTTAAAACCACTATAAATAATTATTATCGTACTGAATAACTAGAACAGAGGTTTTGAAGCAAAGTTTTTGCAGCTCTGGGTCAAATCTGTTGTAGGTGTGAACTGAGGAATAGAGTAAGAATTACAGCAGCTAAAGAGTAGAGCTAACCTTGACAGTAAGCCTGGGTCCTAACAGCAGCCATGGAAGCCTCAAGCCAGCTGTTCTGTCTGGTTTATCATGAGCCACTGCCTTTGATCAGAAAAGAGGGGCTGATATGTGCTGAGATTTATTAACTGCAGGTGTAACATCCAAGTGTGCTCTTCCCAGAGGAGCTACACAGTCTGTGTTGACACCAGTGGGATTACTGCAGCAATACATGTGGCCCACCACCTTTCAAAGCCATCATGTAAATACCAAATTTCATTTCCAGTAATGACACTGCAGGTAGACTGCAAAAATGGGTTATCCACATGGGAGGACCAGGAGATGTTTATACCTTCACATCCCTGCTTCTTACCCATGTTTTTCATGCTCTTTTATCATGGCTACACGCTTTCCATTTGCTGCTTCTCCCTGTAGTACAAATCTCTTCCCTCAATTTACTCCCTTGAACCTCATTTTCTGCTATTTTACCTTCTACTCTTAGCACTATCTATGCTTCATCAATAAATCGCTTCTACTCATTTATCTCCCTGAGAATCTCAGTTCCTATTTCTATCACTTTTGCTCTTCACCAAGAAGTCCTTTTCTAGTTTGACATCCCAGCACACTTCAGCATGTGGAATAGGGAGATTCTCTCCTTCACTGTGGTTGGCACAGCACATAGAGAAATCTGTTGCCAACAATGGCAATGAATAAACCTTTCCAATTATCCTCATAATGATGAAGTGATATATTTAACACATCCCAGAGACTTTAATCCACTTCAGAACATTACTAAAGGAACTGTTGAAATTGGAGGTGGCACTTGGGTTGTCAGACTCATGTTTCCTCTGCTCTGGAGGGAATTATTTCAGATAACTAAACAGCTAGACCTGCAGAATTCTACAAAGTGCCAGCCCAGTCCTCTCCTTTTTCACACATAGCTTTTAGTTTGGACCCACCGGGACACAAACTGACAGCTACAGATTGAATACCTCGTGAAGTAAACGTGCCATTATATTCAGTACATCGTTTAGGTTTCCCTTTTGCTTCGATTTATGCGGCGTTTCTAGCTCAAGTCCAGAGTAATTCCATTTTACACACAGTTTAAGACTCACTCTACATGGTTTTGCAAGAAAAAAGGCAGCAAAGAGCCGGCCCTTAGATTTAAACACACAAAACCCCAACAGCTACAGATCTACATGTCTGTCTGTATGAGTGTACTTTCCTTACCATCAGCACTCTGTGATGGAAAGGCTTGGCCAGTAAAATCATGTACTCCATTTAGGAAAAATGTGTCGCATATCATCTTTTCAGTTCAGGGGGTTTTAGATGAGTGATGCACAGTATGCCCTCAATTGAATTTGGCCAGTATGTCATTCTCAACTGTTTGCTCCACAAAGGAATTTTCAGCGAACACAATCTGTGTGTTTTAAAGATGTTTCATTCCTTAGCCAGCACATTTTGAAATAAATAGTGTGGGTTTGGAACAACTTGGTGCCGTGTTCTGTAAAATTTGTACAACAGCTAACATGTGGAGTCTTTACACTTATTTTATTGACTGTGAAAATACTAAAAAAAATAACTTATTTGCACAATCTGGGAGTCAGAAGGAGGAGAAGAAACATACCTGGATCTTTTGTGATGGAGGGAAGTTTGTATACATGAAAAATTGATATTGCTGTAAAGCGTAGGATCACGGGCGTTTTAAAAGACGGTTATTTATCTAAGAGAGCAAATATGAGTCAAGATCTACATAAAAGCCTTCCACACCTCTCCAGAGCCACTTTCGTCTCCTTTGTTTACCAGAGGCTGAACTGACGGGGAGCTGCGCGCAATAATCAGAGACATCTAGTGGCTGACTGCGAAATTGCACCGAAACGTTTCATCGCACGCAGGCTGCGGGCACATCGACAGGCTCGCGTGTCGACATTTTACGGATCCCTCTCCCGCAGCCCTTCCAAGTGGTGTGTTAGGGATTTATCTCACTGAAGGAAACCTTTCCCCACTCACTGCGCTTTAGATGATGCCTCACAGCTCCCTCCCTACAACTCTCTCCTGCGAGAAAGTTTAGGGCTCCTCTCTCACCTCCTCGGTCTGTGTTTTGCTCTGCATGTTCCTGTCTAATCACTCACAATGCATTTCAGGAGACGAAGTTAAAAATCAAAAGGCTGTACTGAAGCAATTGATGCTTACTTCCTCTGCCTCTGGAAAAGCAGTGGATGTTTTTCCCTGTGGAGATGTCATAGGGTTAAGGTTACTCCCGTAACAATAAAAATAGTTTTGGTTTCTTGTTCTCTTTTACTTTGATTCCTATTGCTTTGATTTCTATCACTTTGAAATTTCTCTGACATTTTACCACTGATGAGAAAAGCAAATATAAACAATACCATTTTTGTTTTCTTTCTCCTACCTTCCCTTCCCTCCCTTCCCACAAAACAAATTGTCCAACCTGCCTGTCCAGGTTATTTTCTGAGATTTTGTGTGTTGTTTTCCTGTCTGATTCTTTTTCACAAGAGAATTTGTGTGTTAAAACCTGGATGCTTCTCTGCCCTTCTGAGGCTAGTTGCTGACACAAGCTTTTAGACTGTTTAAGGCCAATTCTAATATGCACATTCCTCACAGAAAACAAATCAGTGGGCATTTGTTAATTCTCAGAGGCACTGTGTCCATAATAACATATGAATATACCCAGTTTAGGAACAGGCAGCAAGGAGCTGCTTAGAAATTATCTGAAAGGGAAATTTCTTTGTTCTTATGAAAGTATCCCTTCTGCGGTACACCTGAAACATGGATAAAAGCGGTGACCCTTTTCTGCATGAGATAGCCTTGCTTGCATGGAGGAAAAATAAGGATGAACTCCAGAGAAAGTGGTGCCCTGAGGGACAAGAAACTCCTAGTGAAGCAGCTGGCACAGGCTCACCGCAAGTTTCAGTCTAGATAAATCCCCACTTTCCCTTAAAGCAAACAAACTCCAAAATCACTCAGAACAAACACACTCCAGTCCAAACCAAGTCAAGACAGCAAGCAAATACACTCCAGAAAACACCAGGCAATTAGGCTCCTAAAGTCAGTTTAAACACAGGCACAGCAGATCAGCAAACACTCCCTTCCCCTTATGGAAAACAAACACAGAGGGAGCCACGCTGGTCTTGCTGGCAGGCTTGGCCTCTGATTCCCGGGGGAAGGAGGACCACATCTCTCCCTCACTGTATTACTCTCCCTGCTTCTGGCTGTCTGACTGGAAAAGGAGATACTGATATAACTTTGCTAATTAGACTTGTCTGTTTGCTTTTTCTACTATTATAATTGCCGTATTTTTTTGAGTGCAGGGTAGGAAGCAAAGACAAGGACCTGGGGTGGTCCTGGTCAACTGGTAAGGGAACATTGTGCTTTTCCAGCAAAGAGAACCATCAGCCTCCTGGGCTGTGTTAGGTAGAGTATCACCAGCAGGCTGAGGAATGTGATCTTTCCCCAGTGCTCTGCACTGGTGAGACGCGCCTGGGATGATCAGCTCCCCAGGACATGACAGACATTGATGGTCATGGAGCTAGAGAACAAGATGAATGCTCTGCATCTGATAGAGATGAGTCTGTTCAGTGTGAAAAGAGATGACTGAGGGGATTTTTTGTGTGTGTGTCTTTGTCTTTAAGTACTCATAAAAAAGTGGAATCAGATTATTCTTAAAGGTGGAGTCCTCTTCTCTGGAGATGTTTAAAACCCACCTGGATATGTTCCTGTGCAACTTGGTCCAGGTGATCCTGCTGTGGCAGAGGGATTGGACTAGATGGTCTTTTGAGGTCCCTTCCAATCCCTAACATTCTGTGATTCTGTGTCCAATGAAAAAATGAAAGATAACAGTAGTTAAGCATTCCTCTCTCTTCATCTTCATAGGGTACTCATCTTTGTTTTCAATATGATAAAAAACTGCTGAGCTAAATAGAGCGGGAAGACAAATGCCAGAAGCAAAACACTAGCCCCAAAGTAGGAATTGCGAAGTCAGTAACGTGGATTTCCTCAGTCTGCTTTGTGCTTTGCCTGCCACAATTTCTTCTTTGTGTTCCAGATTAAACTTTCTGAAGAAAAATGTGCTGTGCACAGATGCCATCTGCAACATGATAGCTTCTGTTCCGGATTTAACAGGCTTCACTTTCTAACAGCATGTCATGCACAACAATACCACTTATTTACAATGGAAGATTCAAAAAAACTTGCGTGAGCTAACTGAAATGTTCCTGCTCTCGTAAGAGGCAGAAGTGTCTCTCATAAGGAGGGAGGACATGGCTCCAATTTACTTAACATATCACAGTCCCAAACGTGATGCTGAAGCTGCTAAAGCAACCCTTTACTTCCAGAATGATTATTGCAGGCTATGCCTTGAAGGCTGAGGAAGACACCTCTGTGTCTTTATTTTCCAAATTCCTTTCCTCTGACCTTTTTACTGGGCTTCTAAAAAATCTCTTCAGTGACAGAACTTCATTAAACAAACATTTGCAGAGCTTTTATATTATGTTTAGGCCATACTTAGTTGAGGCTATTCGTAGGAATAATGTTGCTGATGTGAATAAACTTATAACAGGAGTTTGCATTTGCAGGACCACTAGATATTTCTTCATTATGCTTTGGCTATCATACTCAAGCCAGAGGGCACAAGCCATCTCTAAACTGGGAGAAAAGAAACCACCTTAGATAGTAAACATCTATAAAGGCTTTATAAAATTGAGCTCAGAAGTGTGAATGCTCATACAACTCCCCTGCCTTCTAACCTTGTCCGCAACTTCCAGCAGACAATCATGGGAATAAACCTGTGATGCACTTACATCCCAGTCCAACCAGACAAGGTGCTTCGCTGTATTTAGTATTAAGCATGGAAGCAGATTTTTCACGTCTGCTTTTCCATTCAACATTATAATTCAGCTTGTTTTCAGCTGAAGAAAATTCACACACTGAATTTTACACATATATGTCTAATTGAGATTCCACTTCACCTGCGCTGCGTGGGGTAGTGGTTCCAGCGGTCACAGACAGCAAGTACAGAGACTCACGTTGTAATGAAATAGCCTGGTGTCCTACAAGGGAAAACCAATACAAAGAGTGAATTTACTTCTTACTTCATGTCATTTTTTATGTGATCAATTAGTTTTTCCAGAAAAAATACCAAAGAGCTCTTTTGAAAGAGATACTCTGGTGTGGTACAAGTGTTTTGGATTTGCCAGCTATGGAGAGGAAAACAGGATAAAATGTGGATTGCTATTATGATGCGTGATATTTCCTTAACATATCCAGATGACTTGTGTGTACTAATTATTCTCAGATATTAGCTTGGTAACAGCGTCCTGTCGCCTGCCATTTAAATCACTTCCTGTGGAAGGTGCAAGAAAATAAAAGGTGGTAACTTAACAGTCTTTGCCTTAAAGAACAGACTATCTGACCTTTAGGGCACCGCAGCTGTTCTGTGTGATGGAATAAAAGTATGAGGCTCCTCTAAGAGTGTTTTCACAAAGAAAAGTCAAGAGATGAGAAAGGAGAGAAAAACCCCACACTGAATACTGGGGTTTGTCAGAAATTCTTGGCCATGCTTTCAGCTCAGTCATCTGATCAAGAACAGCAGGTATCTGCCTTCAATCATCTGGTATCTAGTAGCCAGGACCTCTCATCAGAGGCAGCCTCATACATCTCCTCTTTGAATTAAATGCACATGGTTCACTCTTTTTAAGGGAGGTGAGAGGTGTTTTACCACACAACTTTCTTTTCTCTCACTGGCTGTGACATTCCTCAGGAGCCTAAAATCTCCTGTACCATGACAGAGCACATCTCCCTACTCCTGGAGCAGTGCTGGGTGGAACTGTGAGGGTCCCTGGGTAGGAAGCATGCAGTTAGGAAGCACACAATGCTCCCAAGGGGGGAGCCCTGGAAATTAAGGCTGTACATGTGTTTGGCAATTTGAATGGGAAACCAAGGCAATTCTGAGGTAGACATCAGAGCCAGAAACCACCACAGGGATTTATGTGAGATGAGCATGGCCAGGCCAGTGACACCAGTACAGCTGTGTCCTCTGCAGGAGACTGAGATGTGGGAAGGGTGTCTGATAATTCCAGCATTGCTGCAGAAGGATGAATATCTGTCATGGCCATCTGTCCTGCCCATGTCTGCTCTAGTAAAGGAGAACAAAAATGTGGGTGAACCTCCTGATCAGTGAGGAAGATTCAGTGATTTTACATATTTGAATACAGCCTTCCACCAATAGATAACAGCACTGGTGCCTCTCTACTCCATCTGGGCAAGTTCTGTTTTGGTGAAGCTAATGGTCTCTAATGTAAAAGCTGAAGCTGCTGGTCCAGAGGATGAGGTTAATGTCAGAATTTTCAATTATTTCAGGGATGTCTAGAGCAGAAAGCAGGGCTAGATTCCCCCCTCTTTCCCTCAGCCTGTTTCAGGGACCAATTCAGCAAGTATTGAAGTCAATAGCAGGCGTTTCATTAATTTCAGTAGGGAGCAGTTTAAGCCTCACATGTTGCAAGAACATTAATTAGCGTTGTATCCATTGCCCAGTGAACCAAGTGGGGATGGTTTGGTGCTACATTGAAAGGCTATTTGCATACAAAACTTTCCCTTTGGCAGAGAAAGTTCACTTTTATATGACTTCTTTGGGTTTCTTCTGGGGAAAAGGAAGACAAAAGTTATACTT
The DNA here is from genome assembly GCA_028565055.1 of Phoeniculus purpureus. NCBI lineage: Eukaryota > Metazoa > Chordata > Aves > Bucerotiformes > Phoeniculidae > Phoeniculus > Phoeniculus purpureus. The sequence continues at coordinate 3,777,079 of JAOXOE010000874.1, forward strand.
TAAAAAAAAATAAAACTGTTGTGAAATTTAATAAAACGTGAAAAAAAAATGCAAGAAATTAACCTACTAATTTCACTGTTCTAAACAGGGTGGGTTTTTTTGTTCTTGCTGTTTTGGGAGTTATATTATTTCTATTTTAGGTTTAGATGAAAGCAAAATGGGGTTTTATTATACGAGTTTTTTTTCCGAAATCCAAAGGAACAAAGCAAAAAGCCTCTATGCAGTCTGGCTCAGAAGGGAGTGCTTATGTCAGGAATTTAGGGGAAATTTTAAAGAAAATCACATGATAATCAATGGTTAGCTTTAGCACTGAGCAATATCTCTCTCTGTTTCTCTTGATATGATAGGACAAGAGGCAATGGGTATGAGCTAGATCGTAGAAGGTTCTACATAATTACGAGAAGGAACCTTATCACATTGAGGGTGGCAGAGCACTGGAACGGGCTTCCCAAGAGGGCTGTGGAGTCTCCTTCATTGGAGATGTTTAAAACCCACCTTGGAGAAGAGTAGACTGAGGGGTGACCTCATTAATGTCTATACAATATGTGAGGGGTGTGTGTCAGGAGGATGGAGCCAGGCTCTTCTCAAGGTTATCTGGTGACAGGACAAGGGGCAATGGGTGCAAGCTGGAACATAGGAGATTCCATATGAATATCAGAAGGAACTTCTTCACAGTGAGGGTAACGGAGTACTGGAACTGCCTAAGGGGTGTGTCTCCTTCTCTGGAGACGTTTAAAACTTGCCTGGATATGTTCCTGTGTGTCTTGGTCTGGGTGATCCTGCTGTGTCAGGGGGATTGGACTAGATGATATTTTGAGGTGTCTTCCAATCCCTAATGATTTTATGATTCTGTGATATGTTCCTGTGCATCTTGGTCTGGGTGATTGTGCTGTGGCAGGAGGATTGGACTATATTGATCTTTCGAGGTGCCTTCCAATCCCTAATGTTTTATGATTCTTTGATATACGTATATGTATGTGTATATGTATAATTTTTAAGAATATGGTTTGTTAAGTAATTGTACATTTAGTCTTTACAGTCTGAGGAATTTTTTCTGGATATTTCACTCATTTTTTCTACCTATGTGACACGTCTGTGGTCTGCAGTGACAGTGACTCTTTTGGTTTGTCTGCAGTTGTTGGTGCTTCCACTTCAATATTTCCAAGTGACGTATCAGAACCCTACTGTGCTACATGATGTACAACTACTGAATCAAAATACAGGTCCTGAAATATGAGGGAGAAGAATACAGACAGGGAAGCACAAAAAGAAAACAAACAAACAAAAAAAAACCCCAGAAGAAATCAAAACAAAAAGAACAACACACAATATTATTTGTTTTACATCATAGACTGAAGCCTCATTTAGCTTTCATGGCAATTCATTCCCAGTATTAAAAATATAATTTGAGGGACTAAGTTCTATGAGAAATGCTACACAGTGTGAGAAAAGCAAATCAAACTGCCGTAAGGATTAACAAACACTTTCGCTGCATTTCATGGGCTCCATTCCTTCAAAGAATGGATTGGTGTGTCAGTAATGGGACAGCACCCATTCGAATCACATACATTTGGTGCTCAGTGAGTATAAATACCTCAAGCACCACTACCAGAGTGAGCTCTAAAGTAGATTTATACCAACCTATGTCTAGTCTGACTTGCCTTCCTTTGGCAAAAGGCTCTCCAAGCCAAATACATGGGCTCATTTTCCCCTTCTTTTTTAATTCAGATATTAAAATGGCTTCAGAGAAGTTTTACTCTAAACGTACAAAACATAAGTACATTTGTAAATGATCGTGTTTTGTTGTCCAGTACCCCCACTATGGGGGAACATGAAGAACATAAACATCTTTATAATTTTTTTTTTCAATTCTTTTTGTTCCATTGTTCTCTTTTCAGTCTTCTGCTTTGAGCATCAGCCCAAACCAGTGGTAGTGCTTCATTTCCAGGTACCAGAAGGGTTAAAATCCTCCCACTTTGCCCAGTCTTTCTTGAAACTGGAGTTACACTCATCAAGGATCTAGCATAGGGAGGGATGGATTTCTTAAGACAGCCTGAGGGCTCCAACAGCAGCCTTCGCTTTCAATCAATGTCGAGAGGCACGAGTGGAAATTCATTCAGCAAACAGTCGGAGGTCTTCGCTTGTCCATACAGCCGCCTGGCACACAATCCCAAGCACAAACTGGTGGCGTCTCAGCTGGAGATCTGACATTTTGCCGAACCACCGTTTGCTTGAGAACTGATAATTAAACACTCCTTCTTCTTTAAAAAAATAATAAAAAGGTAGATAGAAAAAACTAAATCAACTCTGCTGGTAACCTTGGAGGCTTCCTTTTGTCAAGGTCTCAATACATGCCAAAATGTATTCCGTTCAGGATTGGTCCTGGCCGTACAATTGCCTTTTCTGTTACCTGAGCGTATTATGCTGACTGTTTTCATTTGACTTGCCTCTGGGATGCTGTGCTTCTCTGGCAGAGAGATCCGTGCGCTGGCAGAGTTCATGAACTCACGCTAGCAAGCTGATCTTTGCCCTGTGTGTTTCTAAATATTGTGGTGTGTATGTAACATGACAGAATGTGACTTTGCACTGAAAAGCCAAGAAGACACAAAGAGGAAGAAACATCTCACATCCCTTCCTTCCTCCGCATCTCCCCCTCTTCCAGTCCTGTCAAGTTTTATTATGCTCAGAAGGCAACCAGGTGAGTCATAATATTTAACCAATATTGGGGGAAGGGGGAGAGGTTTTAATTAATTTCATTACACATTAACAAAGTCCAGCTCATGACTCAGTGGAAGTCTATACAGTCTTTTGCAGACAGATGGGAGCTTACCCTCTCTGTCCTCTGAGCTTCCTGGATGACTTGGAGATACATTAACACAGCTTATTAGCTGTTCTGCAGCTCTGCTTAAAGTGTACTCCTACTACAAAAAAGCCAGGCAACCCATAGCTGAAGTTGTCTTTGGCATGGTCACCTCCTGTTGAAGGCACTGGGTTTTTACTGCTCCCCAGAGGAAAAAATAAAGTCGTGAGCATGCCTGTGGGTGTATCTTAAAGCATCACACAAATAGTCATGGTGTTCTGTACATTCAGATGTCACCTGATACCATCTGAGTATGGTCAGAGGCAGCATGAACTATGGTTCTGGTGCAGGAAAACAAACAAGACTGACTACTAAAAGTGCAGGGGCAACTGACGTCCTCAGTTGTGCTCAGCTGACGTGTGCTTCATGTCAGCAAAGGAAATGTCACAGTCAGAGCGGAGGACTGGAGAAGAGACTCTGCCCTCTGAATACGCATCTCATTTATGTCATATTGGACATCCTAACCTAGAGGTGATCTTGTTCTGCTAATTCCAGCTTTTGTCCTAACACTGAGGTCTTTTGACTTTTTTTTCCCTTTGTTGTTTGGGTTTTTTCTTCTTTTCCTTTTTATTTCTAACCTTGTACAGAAAGAAAAGCATGAAAGGTCTATTTCCAGCAAGGTTACCTCATAAAGATCAGCCTTTATTACTGTACTCCAAATTTCTTAGGGGTGCCAGGTGAAGGCTAGCTCAGTTTTCCTTTCTCACTGTAAGAAATTTTTATACAGTGAATTTACAGCTGAATCCCAGTCTGCAAAGAAGGAATTGTACTGACACTGTACTGAGATATAAACAGAAGCTCACAATCTCTTGTGATTAGGCAGAGAGACTGGCCTGGAAGTTCCTTCCCTTAAAAGAGCATTGGGTAACATCAATAGGTCAAAGAGCACTAAGCTGAGTGTTTCCCCTCTTCCCCATCCTGTGGCAGAGGCTGCTCTTTCGGTCCTTTGTGCATATCAGTCAGCTCCTCTGTTGGGTTTTCTCACACATGGCATCCCTGTGTGATGCTGTGCACAGAGCAAATAGCAGCAGTGCGCTAAGCCGAACACATTTTGTCAAGTGAGTGTTATTGCAGTGCTTACATTGATTGGCTGGTGGAGGTCTTGCATATGAGCAGACATAGGAACAACCGCCAGGGTTAACAAGTGTCCACATGAAGAATTTAGTAAAAGGACAATAATAAAAGGACAATCTTGTCGTGGCCCTTTAGATCCCAGTTACTGCAGATTTGGGTTGCCTCAAAGCTTCCTAGGATGAGACAAGAAGAGTGTTATACAGATGTTCCCCTCAGTTCCTGCACCTCTTCCAGGCAAGTGCTTCCAGCAGGTAGCTGTCTCTTTGGATATTAATGTTCACATACTCTCATTTTTGTTGTCATCTGGGGCCTCCAGCAACCTGCCTCTAGTGATAGCCTTGTCAGTTCTCCCTGGATAAGCTGCAAGGGTCATTTTTTTGAATAACAGCTACAGTGAGATCCCCCAACTTTGTGGGAAATGCTGCTGGTGATGCACGAGTGGCATCCACTTCTTCCTTGCCAAATATGTCTGGCACCAGTGCCAGGTTCTTGAGCACTGAAGAAATGCCACCTTCTAGATAAGACATTGAATAATTACTTGTGTTAGTAACAGGTTTTCTGGCTCTGGCAAAAGTGGAGTGGAGTTAGGCGCTCAACCAAGCTCTCATAATTCCATCTGGAAAGAAAGCTAACAAGATCTTTGCTGCTTATTACGTATCTCTGAGCCTGGAGGCTGCCTTTGTTTCTCCCTTTCCAGAAGCAGATAAGTGAGCATTTGACTGAGTTTGCATCAGGTGCTCTAAAATATGTTCTTAGTTTGTAATGGGTATTGACTGTGCAGTTGCAGGGACATGAATTGGATTGACACAACAGATTATTTGCAGCCATAACATCTTTGAGTCTAGAAGACCTCTCAAGCTTAGGCGAAAACTGAATTGACTGAGCACTGGGACAGCACAAAAATAAACATTGGTTGAAATTATTATTTTTAAAATAAATAAATAAAATCTGGATTTATTTTTGTTATTGTTATACTTTTTGAAAAAAACGTATGGCATTTGACTTTCACTGGGCCACGCAGCTGTGGGAAAGTGATTCCAAGTGCGAGTGTTCAGTGTTAAACAAAAACAGCAAAGTGAAGTTTTGATTGGTACTTTTAGAAACGCTAATTCTTAAGAAAATACAGGATTAATAAACTTTTTATTTTCCATTTGGCTTCTTTAAGCCTTTGTATCACTGCCAGTGTGGCAAAGAAAGTGATGTTTGTGGAACACTGATCTTGATGCCAAAAAGTGGTAGGAGTGGAGCGTTGTAATGTTGAACAACAGAAGGCTGCACTTTTTACCACTGATAGCTGAAACAAAACCTATATTTTTCAATGTAAAATCACGATGATAATTTTCTTTTCATGGCTACACTGATTTCTTTGTGAATTCTGTATTTACTAGAGAGAAATCTTTTCCATCATCTTAATCTGTCTGCAATTTTCTCCATCTGCTTCTGCACATACATGCTTCTTAGCCATGCCCTGGGCTCTGTGGGTCAATATTTGTCACAGTCCATCTTAAGGAAGGCTTCAAATCATAGCCAGGTTAAACAGCATTACTCACAGCGGTCCAATTCTGCAAAACACTCAAGACAAACTAAACATCCTTCCTTATTCAACAAAATGTTTGGATCTGGCTTGTAATATTATAGGCAATCAAGACTCTTGAAGCTAAAGGCACCCCAGGATTTTTTTGAGCATAAGTATAAGCTTGGGCACTTCATTGAATAGGTAGTGCAGAATTGCCATCACAGCATAAGTCTTTGTGGAAACATTAAACTATTGACAGTATTTGCTTTGCAAATAAATTATAGGTCAGTCGTGGGGATTAATAGCTATTTCAGACATTATTATTTTTGTCTGCATTTATTTATTTTTGTTATTTTTCTGAAAGCTCAAGAAATCCAGAGATCGTTTATTCTTCCAGGCCTGGGGGGAATATTCATAGGGCATCCCTTTCAAAATATTAAGAGCAAAATTGCATAAAACCATTTTAATGCAAGGGAAAAATAGGCATTTTTGAGACGAAGTAATGTTCAATCTTGAAAATTATAACAATGTTCATTATTCTGTTGGGTTTCAGAATGAGTAGCCCCTTCGCACACATTTGCCATTAAGAATGATATAACCATGTTGTTTGCTCTTTAATTAGTTTCCTAAACACATAAGAAACTAAACTGAATAAATCAAAATGACCTTTAAATTCCAAGAATTACAGCCTATTTAGAAGACTATAATACGGTAATAATAACCCAAGCTAATAGTAGTTCTCCTTCCCATACGCTACGGCTCACCATGTGATATGTGACATTACTAATTTGAGTGTGATTACAAATTATTCCCACAGTTCAGCTTTAATACAATATTGATGTTGATATTAATATGGATTTGTCAGTAAAGGTACAAAGAAAACCAGTCCTTCTTAATGTCAGTTAACAAAGTCAAAAGGACTAAAATTCTAAAAGAAATACAAAAATTTTAAAAACCAGGGTAAAAAACCCCCCAAAACACCACCTTACAGCTTAACCCACAGGGGGAGAAGGAAGAAATGAAAAATAATGGTTTAATTTTGTAAGAGCCGTACTTAATGTGAATTAGAGCAGATAAAGGGGAATAAATGATACACACAGTAAGGATCTGCTATTACTGTGCTTGTAGAAAGCAAGCAAGTACTTAGGGCTCCTGCTAAGCACTTGTAGTTAATGTTACACAACCAACAATATTGTTGGTGTGAATCCAGTGAAATTCAGTGCCCTTCTCTAGAATTGTATCTCAAGAGCTAAATTAGATGCAGAGGTGTCTGATACGGTTAGTAATTCAACTAATTATCTGGAGAACCATAGCAGTCCTTCATACTTTGTGTTTGTCCTGGGTTTGCCTGGCCCTTGGTCATCTACAGCAGATACATCTCTGAGCTGAAGTGCAGCAGGCACCATAATCTATGGAAAATGATGTTTCCAGTTGCCAGACCTCATCAGAGCATTGGAACTAGATGTAAAAGCTCATCTCTTCCATCCCACTCTAATTTGAAGACAAGCAAGTTAGTGCAAAACACAGATGGTTTGAGACAACCTGCTTGAGCTTGCTCTGGATCAAAGATCCACATCACACATCCATTTACCAGTGCAGAAAATGTAGTTGTTGCACTGACTGGCAGCTCCTACTTCCCCTAATTTCTGTCTATTCCGTTGACACTTAATTGATCAGAGAGCAAAAGATCCTCTGGCAGAACTGAGTTTCCTACAATTTCCTTATACCTGAAGTATTTGAAGGGTAATAACAGATATTGCCTAAGAAAGGGTGAGGAACTGTAATTAACTTCCAAAATCTAGCAGCACTAGCACTGTAAGCATCACTTGCTTTACTAAGAGCATCATAATCAGATGTGTAAAGGCTCAAACATGGGAACAAGAGGGAATAGCAAATGACCCCATGTCAGTCCATCAGAGACAGTGCATAAGCATCCAGCCTGTAGCAAAAAGGAGGTAATATGCACAAAGCCTTAAAAAAACCAAATGAATTTACGCTACTTACCTTATATTTGTCCTGGACTAAGCGTGTCTATGTGGATTTGTTATCACAGTTTAGCTCACGTTTTAACTAATTACATAAATAAATGATTTGTGCACCTGGCACACTAGGCCAGATGTTGTTCATATGCATAATAAAGAATCTTGTCTTGCCTGCAGATCTTGCTGTTTAAGCAAACAAGGCAAAAGGTGGTTGTTACTCCCTATTTTGCAACGGGGAGAGCAGAGGTGCCATATGACCGGGAAGCTGACTTTTCCCAAGTACCACAACTAATCTGAAGAAAGATGCAGAACTGAACTGACCTATCGAAAGAGCTAGCTGTGAAATCATATTTCTGATCAATAGCTACCTTTTTGCACCAGAGCAGCTTCTCACACACATGTTCCTGAGATCAAAGAAAGGTTTCACTCCTTATGCCTCACAGCAGTCCTCTCTGAGATACATCATTCCAATTCTGTCTAGGGACATAACATTCAGTGGGGTTCACGGACCTTTTCCTGATAATCTTGGGACTTGTTTTAAAAGGGAAGGAAGTTTGTTGCTGATTCCATAGTAGAGGAAACAAGTTGTTTCCTAACAGTTGTGTGCAGCACCTGCTAATAGAGCGCACTAGGGACAACACTCTGAAATGCTTTTGCTCACATTACAGCTTCTGCTTACACAGAATTTGGAACCCAAGGAAAATGTCACAAAGTTTGGTTTGTGACATAAATCATGGTTCGTTGTTCATATTAAAAATACCACCTTAAGTGTCATATGCAAAGATCACCAACAATGCCCTTTCCAATGAGGTGAATCTAATGATAGGACAAGGGGCAATGGGTGTAAGCTGGAACATAGGAGGTTCCACATCAGTATGAGAAAGGACTTCTCATGGTGAGGGTGACAGAGCACTGGAACAGGATGCCCAGGGCAGTTGTGGAGTCTCCTTCTCTGGAGATGTTTAAAACCCCCATGGACATGTTCCTGTGCAACTTGGTCTGGGTGATCCTGCTGTGGCAGGGGGATTGGACTAGATGATCTTTCAAGGTCCCTTCCAATCCCTAGTGTTGTGTGACTCTGTGACTCTCCTCAGAGTACCCTAGTGGTCATTGCAAACCAGGGACCACATCAGTTTATTTTTTTCTCTGCATTTCCCTTCTCATCTAGCTTTTGTGTTGTCAAACAGGAGTTTCTCTCCTCTCCAAGCTAGAAAAGAAAGAAAAATTCATTTATGAAATTTGTAGAATGTGATTTTCTTTAAAAAATATATTAAAGTTTGGGGAATTCTAATCCCAGTACCGACCAGTGAAAAACTTTTGATCTGCAGGTCATCATCTTGCACTTCAAAGTGCACAACTGTTTTCTGAACAAGGACATACTGAATCCAAGCAGCGTTTTTTCTGCCCGCAAGCGTCGCGGTTTAAAGGCAGCTCAACTTTGAGTGAGTTTGCATTTAGCTGCAAATATTTTGACAATTTTCTGGTATCATACTTTGTAGAAATTGCAGCATCTAAAATCAGTAATCAATGAAAAGTGCTGCAAACACACAACAAAATGTGCAAGAAGTTAACAGGTGCAGAATACAGATGGAGAGCAATTCGTGTGCTGCCTAACACCTTGTACCTATAATTGAGAAGCTATTTTGTTTCCTTCTTTTCCTCCTAACTAGATTGTTCACCCAGCTTTGTAAATCACATATAACCAAATGGATAGGTAACAAGGTCCCTTGTGGTGAGTGTTCAGCTGCTTCTCTGGGGCTCACCCTGGGGAGCTGGTGCCTGCCCAGGGCTGGGTAGGGCTGCACACAGCCCTTCGTGCTGCTGCGGGGTGTCCTGAGAGCGCCAAGGCACTGCTCTAGTTGCTGTGTCATTATTTCCCTCACTGCATGTCACTGCCCAGCGTATCAGGGTAGCCTAGCACTATTTGGCATCAATCTTTCAGCCTTCATGGGGTGCATCTGAGGAATCCAAGAACTGGACATTAACTATTGTAGAGAAAGAGACTACACAAACAAAGTATATATAGAGCACTTGAGACCACGGTCTAGGGGTTAAGGAGATATTGGGATGAGGAATGGACTTGATGATCCTAGAGGTCCTTTCCAGCCATGATGATTCAATGATTCGATGATTCTATACTTACGACACATAAGTTAAAAAAATTACAGTGAGGAAAATACCAAAGAACTTTCAGCAGGACAATACCCCTGTACACAGATGAGTGTTTGGACCCGTATTTCTATGCTCTGCATCCAGATCACTCTAATCTTGAGGGTTTCCCTTTCTTTCTAACTGGTGTTTAGTCTATCATGAAATGCAGAACGATATAGCATGTTCTTTGATTGCCTCCACTTTCTTTTCCACCCTGATAGACAGGCTCATCACTTCCCGTTACTCAAAAGTAGCATTTCTAGAGCAAAAAAAGAAATGAGGTTCATAAGATAATCCCTGAAATCTAATTGCAGTGTCACTTATAAAAATGTCCCCATCACTGCCCAAAAACAGAATGAGGAAGAGGCTCTTAAGGAATTGAATTACATTGACGCAAGGAGCCACTGCAAACAGCCACTAATTAGCTTAACTGTGATACTGTAATGAATAACAGCGCTATCCCATAATTTAGAGAGCTTTGGGTCTTCAGAGACATTTGGACACTGGCTATTTTCTTTCTTGTAGACTTGGAGCCAATGGGATGACCACTGACTTACTGAAAACAGCATTTGCCAGTGCTGATGTATTTTGAACATCTCATCTTTAAAGCACCGTGGAAGTAATTGTGAAAACGTGTTGGCACAGGCTGGAGAAGGGGAACCAAACTGCCTTTTAACACCAATTAATGGGCTGGAATGGGCTAGATTGAATTAGAATCTCTAAGGAACTGCCGATCAGAACAAAAGGGAACGTTTGGCTTTTAACAAAACAGGTATTTATGGAAAAATGGATGTAAAAATTTAAACCTGAAATCACAGAATCACAGAACAGTAGGGATTGGAAGAGTCCTCCAAAGATCATCTAGTCCATTCCCCTGCCACAGCAGGATCACCTAGACCAAGTCACAAAGGAATATGTCCAGGTGGGTTTTAAACATCTCCAGAGAAGGAGACTCCACAGCCCCGCTGGGCAGCCCCTTCCAGTGCTGTCACCCTCACCATGAATGAGTTCCTTCTCATATTGATGTGGAACCCCTGTGTTCCAGTTTACACCCATTTGCCCTTGTCCTATCACTAGATGACATCCTTCTGACACCCACCCTTGACATATCTATAGACATTAATGAGGTCCCCCCTCAGCCTCCTCTTCTCCAAGCTCAAGAGACCCATCTCCCTCAGCCTCTCCTCATAAGGGAGGTGTTCGAGTTATACTTCCGTTGTCGCATGGTCAAGGCAAACCATTATCCTTAAAGTTTACCTCTTCAGCCTGTTCAGTGTAGAGAACAGTTTTGCACCTGCATAAAGCTGTCCTACAAGGCATATTGGTCATTTGCAGATCTTATCTACAAGTCTGTAATTGTCTGTACAGTACCTTTGGGTAGCTGAAAGATGTGTTTAACACTTATGATCCATCTTTAGCCCTTCTTAATAGCAAGTTGCCAACAATCTGCATTTTACTGAGTAATGTACTTGATTCAGTTTCACTCAGTTACTGTGAAGCCAGTGCCTGATGAAATACCATCTCTCCTCGCTAGTGTTTGACATTTCAGTTTTACTAGGGTTCACCCCAGAAAGAAGAACGTAATTCAAAGAATGAATTTCTGAGTGCACAGAAAGATCTCCTAGAGGGGAAACCACTTGCCTGGCAGTGACAAAACAACCCATTATCTACACCGCAGATTCAGTGGAGGAAGAAAAAGAATATTCATATCTTAAATTGCTCTGTCATCTGTGTTACACACTGTAATGATGGGTTTGAAGAATTACCTCTGCCACTGGCCGGTCACTACAGAGATATATTCTGAGAGCAAGCAAGTGCGGAGAGCTTGAAGGAAGTTCAGCTTCCGAAGGAGAAGGTCTGAGATCAAGAGAAGGACACTTCAAACTGTCTCAGATTTAACTGCTAAGGAAGATTCCCCTTAATAAGTGTCTCGGATTTTACACGTATCAGTAGATACCCAACTGATTTGCTTCATCGTTCCTCATGGATCTCTCAGAGTTGGTCTGGGGTTCATCTGGTTAGACCACACTTTGTAAGGTCCTAATATAAAGCACATTGACCCCTTGTCTGTAATGGGAACCTCTGGACTGTAGATACCACACACTTCCAGCAGTAAAGAAGTTCCCTAGAAAGGCATGTTCTTGGCAACCATAAAACAAGTTCCCTAAAAAAGACATGTTCTCAGTAACTAGACAGTTGGAACAGCCAATGATTAATAATAAATATTAATACTACTACAGAGGCACTAAGGTCCCAAAGCAGTTTAGTACCACCCCAAGAGCACTATACCAAAGGTAATTAGTGTGGACACAGCTAATCATCCTGAATGAAGTGCTATGGTTATTCTCTATGTTTGCAGCCAATGATACCTCCATACTGCATGGACCTGACTTCTCTTACTCAGGCCTTTAACTCTTCACGAACCAGATGTATCTCTACTTTCCATAACTGATTGTTCTACTGAGAACATCCACTCGTCTCATTCCATAGAGAATTAATAAATGCAGATGCAGTGTGCTAAAACCACATGTCCTAATACCAAAAGAAGAAATGTCTTGTGAACTTCACTTTTTTGTGCATTTTGAGTATTCTTTTTTTGATTTTATTCCTGCTTCACACATTACAAGACAGGTTAAGTGCAATTTCATTTGACTGCTTCCCCCCTCTTTGCTTGTAGAGATACATTTCACAGTCTCACAGAATCATAGAATCGCTCATGTTGGAAAAGACCCTTGGCATCATCAAGTCCAACCATCAGCCCTACTCTACAAGTTCACCCCTAAACAGATCCCCCAACACCACATCTAGGTGACTTTTAAAGACATCCAGGGATGGGGCTTAACCACCACCCTGGGCAGCCCAGTCCAGTGCCTGACCACTCTCTGTAAATAATTTCTTCCTGATGTCCAATCTAACCCTCCCCTATTGGAGCTTGAAGCCCTTCCCTCTGCTTCTGTCACTAATTACCTGTGAGACGAGTCCAGCACCAACATCTCTCCAATGTCCTTTCAGATAGTTGTAGAGAGCGATGAGGTCTCCCCTCAGCCTCCTCTTCCTCAAACTAAACAGCCCCAACTTCCTCAATCTCTCCTCATCAGGTTTATTGTCCAGTCCCATCCTCAGCGTCACTGCCCTCCTCTGCAGTCGCTCCAGCACCTCGATGCCCCATTTAGTCGATGTTACATTTAGTCCTGCAGTGCCTCTACCTCTAGTAATTTCCAACTTATACTTGTGGTGTTTCCTTCCTTACTTTTAACTTACAGGATCATGAGAAAACTTGGGTTTGCACATTACGTGTTTGCAAAAGTCTTTGTACATACGACTTAGGTGTACGCTAAAAAACCCAGTTCCTCTCTCTCCCGTCACCACCTCAGTAAATTTCATGACTTTTAATTCAGACTTGTGGCATTAGATTCTGGGAATGTGAGGCGAATGGTCCCCCTCTTTATGCTAAATAAACTTGATCTCTTCATGCCTGCAGTACTGAAGGAATTTCTTCGTGTTTCTCTCTTCCTTATCCCTCTGTGAATACGTTCTGTTTCCGCTATAACCATTGCTTCGTCAATGTTCTGATAAAATGGCTAATGTGAAGACAGTGTCACATTGCCAATTTATCTGTGGGTTGTATCACTGTAATATATATATCTCATCAATGTCTTGCCATGACTTTACGTTTCCCTGAGACACTGCCTGAAGGTTTTATGAAAATTCATATAGCCTCTTATAACAAGGAACAGAAAGTATTTGATGTGTTCTGCTGTGAACAGAATTAATGAACAGGTTCAGAGACTAGTGAGTGCACGACCCTGCCGGAAGGAACTGTGCTAGCTGCGTTCTCTCGTCTAATCAACAGCAAACCTTGGCATGTCAGTGGAATGGAACAAAACAGAGAGGGAAGGGTAAACAAAACTGCACACCCTGAATGAAAGTCCAGATCAAACCCTGTATTAAGGAACAGCAGTGTCTGTGACGGTCAGGCGTGTGTGATGTGTTTGCATGTGTAGCACAGAATCAGAGAACCACAGAACACTAGGGATTGGAAGGGACCTTGAAAGATCATCCAGTACAATCTCCCCTCCACAGCAGGATCACCTAGACCAAGTGACACAGGAACATGTCCAGGTGGGTTTCAAACGTCTCCAGAGAAGGAGACGCCATGCACTGGGCAGCCCCTTCCAGTGCTCTGTCACCCTCACCATGAAGAAGTTCCTTCTCATATTGATGTGGAACCTCCTGTGTTGCAGCTCACACCCATTGTCCCTTGTCATATCATTGGATACCAGTGAGCAGAGCCTGGCTCCATCCTCCTGACACTCACCTTTCACATACTTATAAACACTAATGAGATCACACCTCAGTCTCCTTTTCTCCAAGCCAAAGAGACCCAAATATCCAGATTTGGGCTCTAATGTCAGATTAATCCTTTTGATGACTTTGTGTAAGATTACCTTAAAGATTTCTGGTTTGTTGTCATTTCTATAGGTAATCTGCAGCTGCCTCCTATGTTCCACACAACTTCAGAAAAGATGCCACCATGTACATTCGTTGCAGATTTATGACTGTCTGGAACCGCTATATTTTACATAAGCTGTAAACCTGAATCTCTCCTGTGCCTGCTCTAGTTACATTTAAGACAGATACAAGTAGAGGGTGTCAGGTCCCCATCAACATTTCCTCAACCATTGGGAGAACAATTTTCAGTTTTCAAAACCATTTATAGTTTCTGTTCTAAATTCAAAATGTTTCCAAATCCTCAGTGTTCAGTCATTCCCCCCCTACTAAGATGTCTTGTTGCTTTAAATAAGGCTGTGTGTCTGTCCTGTTATCACACGTGCTCCATGACTAACTAGAAGACATAGAAGTGTTCAACATCATTTGTGACCTACACTATTTGCAATGGCTTCTGCTCTCTGTAAAGAACACAGAGAACAGAACGGTCTGTCTCAACGCAAAGCTGTAGCCAGGTCCTTGATGCCCCCTGACAATCCCTTATTTTCCATTAAAAGATTCTAAATGTGCAGTAGACAGATTTCCAGATGTAACTTGCTGTTGGTCCATAAGAAGCCACTCATAGAGATACAAGATCTGGTGATCCTGCTCTGGCAGGGGGATTGGACTAGATGATCTTCCGAGGTCCCTTCTAATCCCTAATGATTCTATGATCTTTCGAGGTCCCTTCCAATCCCTAAGGATTCTATGATCTTTTGAGGTCCCTCCCAATCTCTAATGATTCTGTGAATCTTTGATTCTAGAGCCCTGCAGCAAAAGTCAGGGATTTGCAGCAGATACAAGACTGAACTTGTCACCTTTTTCCTCCAACTGCTTCTCCACACAACTTGTGACCTGCGGTTCCTTGCACCATGCTTAGACTTCACTTCAGTGAGAACAGAAAGCGTGACAGAGTGCTTCAAGCATGTTATAGAAGGGTGATTACGAGCATCGTGCTAAGACAACAAAACTCATTACACACGTAAATGGAGTCGCAGCAAACCTCTTTCTCCTAATTTATTTCCAAGGACTGAGCAAATGAGACATGAAACTCTACAGGAGGTAGTCACCTTGTAGCTACTCCCAGGGAGAAATATCTCCTGTGCAAAATGCTAACAGAAATATATTCTTCCCTGCTTTTAGGGATTCAGCCAAGGACACCTGATGTATTGATGATATTAAGCTAGAGACGTAGGAGACAGATATTTTTTTCTACTTTGCTTCTTTTATAAATCCCTTCACGATTTAGCTGATTGCAGTTTTAACATTAAAATGTTTGATTTATTGAAAGCATTCTACTGAAAAATGTAAAGACTGACTTGCTTGGGAGCTAAGAGTCATTCCAGTGTAATTTTGAGGCAGCTTTTTTCAGCTATCTTTTCCAGAGCAAGACTGAAGTGTCTCAACATATTGTCATGTCTCACACCTCCTTCCCTTATGAGGAGAGGATAAGGGAGCTGGGTCTCTTGAGCTTGCAGAAGAGGAGATTGAGGGGTGACCTCATTCATGTCTATAAATATTTGAAGGGTGGGTGTCAGGAGGATGGAGCCAGGCTCTGCTCAATGTCATCTAGTGATAGGACAAGGGGCGATGGGTGTAAGCTGGAACATTGGAAGTTCCATATAAATATCAAAAGGAGCTTCTTCACAGTGAGGGTTACAGAGCACTGGAACAGGCCGTTCAGGGGAGTTATGGAGTCTCCTCCACTGGAGACGTTTAAAACCTGCCTGGATGTGTTCCTGTGCTACTTGGTCTAGGTGATCCTGCTGTGGCAGGGGGTCTGGACCAGATGACCTTTTGAGGTCCCTTCCAATCCCTAATGATTCTATGAGCCTGTGATTCTACGATCTCTTGGCCTCTCTAATGAAGCCTGGAGTCACAAGCAGCACCTCTGTGTTAAACATCCCATGACAGACTTCCTCTTCTGTAGATTAATTTCTGAACCACACAACCCTGCACTAGGCTGAGCCCTGTGACACAAGAAGTTCCACAGCTATATGCCATATAAAGAAGGCCCTTCTTTCCTTTGTTTTGCATTTGGCAGGTTCTTTTAGTATTTCTTCAAGCGTACTGAAGAAAGTGAATCGCTGCTCGTCATGTTAACAGTGCAATAGTCCCATCAGAACAGGAGATTGCTGAACTGCCTTAAGGTCGACCTTGCGTGACGGGATACATACTTCTCTGCCAGGGTTTGCTGCTCATTGATTCCCACGTTGAAAAGAACAGGCTGAACCCTCAGTAACATGCCGCTTTGAATCTCTCGCGGCAACAAATCAAACAAGGCGCTTGGCAAAGGGATCCTCACATTAAATCCATCACTGCAAAGAAATAAACAGCTATTAGAGATCCAAAGGCTCCTTTCCAAGAATGTGTTGTTTATGTAAAGAAGGGTAACATCTAGAACATAATGCGACTGTTACAAAGTCAGTATCAGTCAAAATTGAGGACCTTAAGGAAGTGCCACGGCTTGCTCCTCATCAGCAAAGCTGTTCTATTTCAAAAACAAACCTGCAGCAACCCGTAATGGCGGTTTTATATCCTCATGGGCATTTAAATCAGGCCTGAACATTTCCTGACAAAAGATGATTTTGCTCTGCTCAGTACCACTGCAGCTCTGTAGAAACAGCCCAACTTCTGTCACGTCCCCATTTCAAGAGTAAGCTACACTTGACTGTACAGTGCTAAAGGTTAGCGGTGATGCACATGCATAAAAGGACACATTTTTGGACCCAGTTACGTAGGAAGACCTACAAGTTGTTCCTGCGGCACAAGGGGCTACCTTAGGTCAGGTGAGCTACAGCAGAGAGCGCTGTGTATGCCTTTTCTCATGGCAAGTGTGAGGTAATGCAACTTGTCTTATCCCGTGACGTCAGTGCACACTAAGGTGTGTCGTATTATCCTGTCTTGGAACTACCAAGTTACTGTCAGCCATTTCCACAGGTCCACAGCCATTTCCATAACACACACGATTGTGCTGCAAACCTCCTTCAAGCAGTGCATTTTTCATTGCATGTGAATCTTAACAAAGTTCCTCTGAATGTTTTATCTTAGAGAATTCTAGTTCTAGATGTGAACTCAGCCAGGGAAAGCTCCAGCAGACCCTGGTACAGCACAATGTAATTGAATAAGCCTTTTTTTTAATTTAAATCTAAAAGGTTCTAAAGACTTTGAAATACAGAAACCATAAAACACCGACTTTTGTGAGTCCTCTGTCCTTCCACAACTTCATCCTTATCTGTGAACTGGCTCTCTCTGTTGCAGGGGCCCATTAGCCCCCATGTCAGAAACCAGTGCAAGGCCAGCTGATAAGCAGGCTGAGGCACTCCAGCTCCAGGGTGACCCTGTTGTAAACACTTCCCATCATAATAAAACTGCAGCAGATCACCCCTACTCCAGGTTACGTGAGGATGTGAATGCTTGTTTCTTAAGACTTTTAAAGCAATGACTGCTTTTAAGCTCAAACTTGAAAAGCATTTATTTTAGAGACCCAGGCAAAATGTTCCACAAGCGTCTCTAAGTTAAAGCCAGTAGTTAAAGCCAGTTTGGAATTCCCCTCAGCAGCAGCCCATCAACTGCCTGACTGACACACGCTCCAAGTCCTATCAAGTCCGTTACTCAGTGGCATGGACTGAAGCACTGACCAACTGATTAACAGCAGTGAATTTAGGACACTGAGATCAGCCTCAAAACTCATCCTGAAATGTAAAAATAGCAGAGGTTGTTAAGACTGAACACGTCTGGCTTATGACTGGGGAAAGGCAGGTCAAGATTACATTTACTCATAAAGCAACACTGTCATTGTTGGAGCCCCACCATATATCCCTCCTCAGCTTAGCTCCCTGTAAAATGAAACACCAGTAAAACAGAGCGAGACCACTTCAAAACATTTCTTTGAAGTTCTCAGGAGAGGAACAGCACTGTATGATGAAAGGCACACAATTAATTCCAAGCGCAGTATTGCTGCTTCTCCCATCTGCAGTCCCACCCCACTTCCTGCTCCCTCCCCGTTGTTATGTTTTACCGATTTCCAGTGATGACGGGCAGCATGTCAGTAGATGTATTTGATGTGGCCTGAGTTACTTTAAAGGTTACATTCCTCAAGTCCATGATTCCCAAACTCATGTCCTCCAGCATGGCCAGCTCCTCACCTAAATCAAGGAGGGAAAAGTGAATTGTAATCATTATTTGTTACATACAGCTTCTCTTTATCAAGCCTTCACCAAAGCCCTCACTCTGACCTACGGGCTGGTGACAATGTCATGACTGAATTGATGAGCTTAGCAATTTAGATAAACAAGTCACTATCTAGCTCACTCCACACTGCTGTTCTTCAGGTAGATGATATGCTGATTTTACAGCGTAGACAATGATAGTAAGTTCTTCTCAGCGTTTTCACAGCCGTGATA
Source organism: Phoeniculus purpureus (assembly GCA_028565055.1). Classification (NCBI taxonomy): domain Eukaryota; kingdom Metazoa; phylum Chordata; class Aves; order Bucerotiformes; family Phoeniculidae; genus Phoeniculus; species Phoeniculus purpureus. The sequence goes on from JAOXOE010000874.1 coordinate 3,795,556, forward strand.
TCTCCACACCATGTGTTGGACAAGTTACCAAGGTATTCCTGTGTGACTTGGTCTAGGGGATCCTGCTGTGGCAGGGGGATTGGACTAGACGATCTTTCGAGGTCCCTCCCAATCCCTAACGAGTCTGTGACTCTATTCCGGGTTTGCTCAGTAAAGCATTCCCTAATTGGCATCCAGATGGCTGTTCAGACATGGAAGTGAAGCACTTCTGAGTGAGATACTTTCCCTTTTGCACTTTGCACTGTAGGATTACAGCAAGTCATTGAAAATTAAAAAGCTAATTTTGGGCACAGTTTCTCCCATCTTACCAGAACTTTAATCCATTTCTTTTCTGGAAAAAATAAAGGATCACTATATGTTTTGAGTTATTTTTAAATACTTGACAGTGTAAGGCAAGAAATCTTTACATTTTAGAAGCAATTCATTTAAATGTGAAAAAATTCAGAGTCATTAGTGAATGAAGTACTCCTGCTGTCATCTTTGGTTCTTTGGGTTCAGTTTTCCAAAGCAGTTTGTAGCTCAGCTGCACACTGGCCCAAATGCTCGTACTCTGCTGTAGCCAATGTAATGCAGAATTTGCTGACTCAACAGCTAATGCTGCTGACTTGCCCTGTGCCCTTACCGTAAGTACTCAGGAGGCTCTCAAACTGCGCCAGCAAGCCAATGGTGTAGAGTTGTCTTAAAAACCCATCATCATGCAGGCAGTTCCTCAGCTTGATAATAAAACCACAAATGAGAGCTGTCAGCTGTGGGAGAGAAAACAGAGTGAAATGATTCAAAACCCCAGCGCATTCATAAAACCAGATTTAGGGCACACTGACTTCAGCTCGCACGCTCTCCCAGAACGGGAACGCCGTCGAGCTCACATCTGTTTCTTTTCTGGACACGTTCACTTGTGCTGGGGTCTACAACTTACAAATTACAGACGAGTATCCTTGGAGAATGGTTTTGGCTACAGGTGGAAAAGGAGCACAGCTAGTTCCAGGCCATAGATGTCAACAGTATGAATAAATGATCCTTTTTTAAAAAGTGGTATTTTAAGAAAGCTAAAAAACTGAAGTATCTGCATTATGCTAAGACTAAAACTCCAGTGTTATGAGATGTTCAAGACAAGGTCCTGAAGACCTAGTACTAAGACCTACGATTACTACTAGTCTTAATTCACTGCCAGCAAAGGGATCTCCCTGGGGATTGCTACATGCCATGCACACAGGTACATGACTTTGCTACAGAATTAAACAGAAGGGAATAAAGTTCTGTTTATGACAGGTAAACTTACTCAAAGCATTGAATAGGTTTTAAAATTGTCTGCAATAAAAAGTGAGGTTTGAATAGAAAATTTCCCTGAAGTTATGAGGGAACTTATTTCCCTGAACAGCCCTACCAAACAACATCCAAGAGACAAGCTGTTTGAAATAAATAACTGAGAGGCTGATTTCAGAGGGAAGCAGATACAGTACAAACACGTGGCATGTGGTCAGAAGAAATGTCAAGATTTTTTACTGCAGACACCTGCTTGTAGGTGGCTGACATGAGAGACCCCAGCAGGGCCAGAAATGGAACTTTTAGGGAAAAATAAGCAGCACCCGTTTATTTCATTGCAGCTGGACTTCTCAAGGGCTATTTTTCCTCCTCATTCACTTCTGGTTTTAGCTTGGCAGCACTGGAAAGCGAAGTTTGTTTCTGCAGACAGCAGTGTCTATTCGCTAGTTCTTGAGTATTTTTTTAAATAGCGAACTTTCACTATTAGTAGCCAACTATTAGTATTCACTATCAGTATCACTAACTATTAGTATCACTATTAGAATCCAACTTCCACAGTACCCAAGGTGATACTTCAGCTATGTTTTGTCAAATGTACGTAAGTGACCGGTAAGGACAGCGCAGCGCAGAGCTGTGAGAGGAGATCAGCGTTAAACGTGAGAGTAGAACAGATCTGAAGAATTCTGCAAACAGCAGTCTTTCACACGAACCCCACCACGTGCTCAAGTGCAACCAAGTCACGGGCATTTGCTGCTTACGGTTTGGCAGAAGACAACATCCCTGCGATACTGAAGGCTCAGGCACAGCCCAATTGTTGGGGCGCTGTCCTGCATCAACAAGAAGACCATGGCTTTCTTGGCCTTGTCACTCATCATGGCTACGCAGTCTGTGAGAGTTGTCAGCAAGGGATAAAGAGCTTCGCTCCACTCGCCTGCTTAAAAGGAAAACGTTATCAGCACTCTCAAGTGTGTTTGGAACAAACAAACATGCATTAAGAAAAAAACTTCCTGTTGCCAGCCAAAGTTGTTGGCAATTCACATTAAGGGCTTGTTTTATTTTGGCTGGCTTGTTACTTCCTGCTTGTTATTAATGACACAGTGGTCCTCATCACATGAGGAAAACATGGAGGATTTTACTCTGTAAGGCTGCTGTGATTTTCCAACCACGTCCCAGCACCCAGACTCGTGCCTGCAGAGCAGGCTATGCCACAGCTGATTTGGAAAGCGTAACAGAAACATGAGCATCTATATACACAGCGAATGCACTGCACGTGCCTGTTCAAACCCACCCATCCATCTTTCACCCTGTAACAGAAACAGGTAACATCTGCTTAGCCATTTCTGTCCATGAGATTTCTTCCAGGCGTCTTGCCTATCAGTCTTGATACGTGGACTCGTAGGTGGCCTCAACTTCCTGCTGAAGCCTGTTGCACCTCAGTGAAGTTAGCAATGCTCCTCTCCCATTTGCAGAACAGGGTAATAAGGAGAGATGGGAAGTTCACACAGGCACTCTTTTAAGCCTCCTCTGTCTGCTGAGTGGGTTTGACACCTTAGGGCTTGCTAGCAGGAAATACTAACTATAGATGGGAGCCAGACAGATCCTTGGAAGGAATTCAGAGCTTGACTTCCACTAAAATACATGAGCTGTGTGCCGGAGAAACTGTTCAAAGACCTACACAGAAAGCAAAGAAATGAAACTGGGTTGCCAAAGTCCTGTTTCAGTACTCCACACGTTGGCCCTTCCTGCTCCCTATGAGATTGCTCTGACTTAAAATGTTCCAGAAGGTCAGTTTCTTTTTCCTTCTTTGACCTTTATACCTAATACACCACCAATTTAAAAAAACCCATCTCCATTACTGTATGAAAAATTACTCAGCTACTACATCCATTCTCTCTTCAACATAAAAAGACAGCAGAAGAGTGTTTTGGTTTTGCAGTCCTTAACGCAAGGTTGACACAGAAAAGCACTTCTCCTTTTAAAGGGAAGGACAACACATTCTAGTTTGTAAAATCACTGGAGCTCACAAAGAGAATACACACAACACGCTGCCCCGCTGGCTGTAGGAACAAGGCAATGTATGGATCGGATCCTACAATGAAGGGGCACTTCAAGGCTCTGAAAGGAAGTTGCTTGGGATTTTGTCCCAAGGCAGGGTGAAGAGCCAGTAATAACAAAAGATCTGGTAATCATAAATGTTTCTTTGATAACCAGCCAGAGGGGAACTATGAAAGTCTGCTAATAGAAACGTAACTGACAAGACTAATACAACCGTCCTTTCAGCTTTTGTTCTACGTGGCAGATAAGATAACCTAACAAACGGCACAAAAGGGAAGCTGTTTGGCTCTGCTCCATCGCCACAAAAAAGAGAAGAAGCAGGAAACACAAGGAATTGTAGCTCTTGTCTTGTATCTTCTACTAAGTGTTTTCTCTCAAAATAAATCAGATGCAATAGCGTGACCCCAGGAACACTTGAAAAGCAGAACACAGATGACACTAACAGTGTTTCTCTTACTGCATTTAAGAGCTTTTCTACAAACAAATGCGAACGAGAAAAAGAGCGGAAAACGTTTTCCAACGTATCATCATCCTCTCACTGCCTGGATATTCACACTATATAGGCAGCTATTAACTCAGTGGACATCTAAAACCATAGTCTGTCTGGCAGCACTTCATTCGAAAGATATCCAGGAAGCAAGCATTAAGTTTCATTGCACTTCTGCTTCAGCCCTTTAAATTTAAGATGCACTTTTGGGTACGTATGGGTAACCAGTCTGGGTGACCTGACTGCTTTTAATTAAATCCATCTTAAAAACAAATAAGCAGCCTTTATTTATGTACCCCATGTGTATTTTGCCAAAACTAAGGGGTGTTCTAAGAATGAAAAACTTGTGGACTCTTCAACCGATTTAGAACATTTTCTCAACAGTAGAAGAAAAATGGTTGATAGCTGAGAACATTAAAGGACTTCATGAGGATGGAAATCAAACCTTTACTGGGGCTTCAATTCCCACTGGTTTCACTAAATTGAGGAGCACATGCTGTTTAAAGACTGAAACTTCACTGAACTCAGATTAAACCACTGTTGAATGGGAGAAATTGCAGCCATCTAGTTGGGAAATAATGGTATTACAGAGGCACGTTATTCAGACCTTTAAATGCAAACTCAAGGGTGTGGAAATACAAGGACAAAGGAAGGAGAACTAACAGTGGGGTGAAAGTCTCCTAAACGCTGCATTCTGAGATGTCAGACTTGCAGTGCCCAGTGCTGCTTGGTGTGCACCCACAGCAGAGATTTTCCACCAGCCCTGTTCTGCTTGAATTCTCATTCACTAAGGCCAGCACAGATGAAAGGACATGTCCCAAACATCTGAAACGCTGGACTCTCACAGATGTCAATGACATTTGCAGCAGGTTTCAAATCTTTGTCACTGCAACAGTTTGCTAAAACATATCAATGGCAGAAACCAAAGAGACCACGAATGGTCTCCTATACGTGGACATGAGAAGTTACCAGATACCTCCTTGCACTATTATTGAGGAAACAGTAGCTTCTCAATATGCTTCAGTAACTCACGTGATATTGCAGAGCACTACCATTTCAAAATGGTCACTCTTAACAGCAAAGCACTTGTTCAGTTTTCAATCATGAACAAACCTCTGCCATTTTCAGAAGAAGCAGAAGCCATGAATGCACATACCTGGAGCAGATTCTTCCGGCGTAGGGCTGCTATCTGCACAGAAATGGAGGGGCAACATGCATGATTAAGGAGCAGCAACAGAGTCTAAATACAAGCAACAAAAATGCTCAATGCCAGGGTTCTCAAAACACTTGGACTGAGAGAAGAGGAGCTCAGCAGAGATACTCCTTCACCTGTGGGTGCTGAGGGCATGGGCTGTCTCCTCCACTCCACTGTTTCTGATCAGAGGAACATCTGGATGGGGACTTGGAGGAAAGACAGTACCTGCTAGCTCAGAGGCTCTCTGTGGATTACAGCAGGTGCACTGTCAATCCCCAGGGCACAACGTGAGAACCACTGGTTTAGTGCAATCATAGAACAAGCTGGCAGTAAGGCTGCCACACAGAATAGCTAAACACTAGCAGTAAGTTCAATGCACTCAACAGACAATGACGTTAAGGCACCCTCAATGCAAGAGTAGTAAAGAAACAGGACTTTACTAATCCAGACACATCGCTGTTGAACACTTTCTAAGATGGTTAACATAAGCACTACAGTGTGTATTCAGACCTCAGACCTCACCAGTGAAGCCCGTGAATGTTTCACACTCACTTCAGTGGGAGGAACGTGGTGTCAGATGAAAATACACTACGGTGAAACGCAAACTACATCAGGTTGCTCAGAGCCCTGTCCAACCTGACCTTGAACGTTTCCAGGGATGGGGCATTTGCCACCAATCTGGGCAACCTGTTCCAGGATTTCATTAGTCTCAGTGTAAAGAATGTATTCCTTCTGTCTAGTCTAAACCTACCCTCTTTGATTAACAGGCCAGGTTTGGTGTGAACTTACAGAATGCAACTCAATGGGAAAATTCCCATTAGTTTAAATACAACCAAATTTTTTCATAGTATTGAACCTGTTCCTCTGTCAAAAACACAGACCATTAATTAGGAGCTACATCTGATTAGAATCAAGTACCCAACATGCCCTGGCTTGCAATAAACTTCTGGAGTGCAATTCAAATTCTCCATTAACACCTATGATCACTGTTTGCATCAAACACATAAGAAAAAGGATTTCCTCTCCAGGATTTTCCAAGTTGAATTCAACCGGTATTGGTTGACAGTCAGACTTTAAATCTACTCCTTACACTTAGGTAGCATTGGGAAACAGCAGCAAGCCCCTTAGAGCCTTGTGATACTTCTGATTCAATGTCTCTGTCCTAGGTTCTGTGGATTAAATGGAAAGATTAGTTTTCCTGTTTTGGAGGAACAACAGGGAATGGCTCCACAAACACCTGGCACAAACCAATCCTTTGGTAGGTAGTTGCAGCTAATCCCCCAATTCTATGGCATAAGGGTCAAAATCCAGAGGGGATTTAGAAGATCAACTGAAAATGAAAGAAATAGATTGTTCTGGGATGCTTTCGGTGTCAGATTGTCTTAGGAAAAGCTTATGATATCAGTTAGGTATCAGATATCATAGATTTTTCCTATTATTCTTTAATATTAAAAATCCACACCTTTTAATCATTGACCTGAAGGTGCACTGAAGTTTACTGATAAAACATAAATACACACAAACTAGCTAGCAAATAAAACCATGTAAAGGTATCAAACTGGTAGAAGAAATTCAGTCAAAAATTGAACACATTCTGAAACAAGAATCAACTCTCTCTCTCTTTATAATACACAAAAAAAGTCAATCTAATCTAGAACAACATGGTCATTTAAGATATTAAGCAAATCATATATAACATCTACAAAACTACACAAAAAATATTAACATTTAACTTCCTTCTTGCTTTCTTTTTCTTAAGGTACTGCCTTCTGCTGCAACATTCACAATGGGATGGACATGAAGTCACAGACACACGTAAGGAACAAGGGGCCACCAAATGGTAAGACAGAACAAGAAAAAGGAAGTGAAAACACAAATCAATCTTTCTTGAGCTTAACTTGGCAGACCTGCCCTATTAAGTGGCCAGATCACAGTGACCCCATGCAAAGAGAGTAAGTCAAGTAAGCACATACAAAAATTAAATTAATTTGATCGATTTACTCCACCGAGAGTTTGTATTGCCAAATCTTAGCTTCCAGCTACAAGAAGACTAACTAACTGAATGCCTCAACATGACAGATCGTGACAATTTAAGAAGTTAAAACTTGTTTTGAACTACAGTAGACTCCTCCAAGCTCAGCTCAGTCTACTGGGGCCACTTGGCTCCCCTCCTGTGCTTTGGCAGCTCAGCTGGGACCATTAGTGTTGAAGTAGTGCCTGCACTTCTCTCATGCTTTATTTATCTGTTCTAGAGGCTCATATACAAACCTCTACAATCAAAGCTTATGTCAAAATCTTATGTAATAAGCTTTGATTGCTGTGAAGAAGCTGAAGACAACAGGAAAGCTACCAGAGGTGATGTCTGACGTATGCTAACCCAAACACCTGTTTTACCAGCTTAAAAGACACAGCGTGAAAAACAAATCCCACTGTCATCACAGTGGATCTGACAATGCTTTCAGTGGGATCAGGATTTCAAAACAAGTAACGGGCTTAGCAGGTCCCCGTACACCATCATTCCTCTCTGCCTGACATCAGCACCACCGCTGAACTAAAAACATACGGAAGGATGTAAGGAAGGCTTAGGAATGATGCCAGCGCACAGCGAGAGAGCAGCAGTGAGCAGCAGTGTCTGGCGTACGCACTTATCTTTCTGAGAGAATGGCATGCACAGGATGGTGTGGATGAAGGTGGTGGTGAGGATGATGAAGGTGGTGAGGATGATGAGGTCTCATTTAAATCTTCTGGATTTATCCAGTAGGCACGAGTGTCCCGATTACCTTTCTTACTAGTACAGCTGATGTCGCACTGGAAAACATCTTCACAACTGTCACTTTGCAAGCGCTCCTTCTGAAGCAGTTTGTCCACTCTTTGTATAATACACTCCAGACTTTTGTCAACATTCAGCCAAACTTTCTCCTTGAAAGAAAAGATTTCTTTCTCAATTTAAAAACAAAATAGACTCTGTGTAACAAAATCCCTTGGCGATACACCTCCTCCTGTGACTCTAGCCACAATTCCTCCGTAAAGTTACCTCTGGGCTGCTGCACTTACGTTTGTGCAAACACACGCACACTCTGGCTATATAAAAGATGTTCACCAGTGTGTCAACAACATGCAGTGACACAACTTGTGTGGCAAATCACACAGCTGTTTTCTAAGGAGACTTGCTGAACAATTTTAAGTGCCTCTTTGGACTAGATGGAGGTCCCTTTCAATCCCTACTGGTTCTATGATTCCCGCACTCTTACTGCAATTTCCAGCTGGCACTACTGTGTGTCACTGAAACGCTGTCTGACACAATAATTGTATACAGCCTCACATCTTTTTTCCTGTGAATAAAAGCAAAAATTACTGTATTGTTTTCCTAGCTAAGTGACTGAATTGACTCATTACTGTGAATTTGACTGTAAGCCAAAGTATGCCCAAACAATTAGAACTAGGATGGTTTCATCTCCAAAGTGAACTTCATCTCATTTCTAAATTGATATTTCACAGTATTAATAATGGTTTTAATTAATCTTAACTCTTGCGAGACCTAACTCACCTCTGTTTATACTACACAGTGACAGAGTTCACACAGCCCAATTCCCATCCCAGTTGGCAGTGTGGTAAGGAAAACTCTTTGTGCAAACAGTTTTAAAATGCTGTTTGCAATCAAAACAGACGGACTGCGAGTTCTAAATATTTAGACGAGACTCAAAGTCAAGAAGGCTGAACTGGATAGCTAACACACACCAAATACGCTTCATCTTGGAAAATGTAAGTGCCCTTTGTCACGTGGTCAATCTTTTTGCTTTAAAATCTATTTACTTTCCCTTGGAACCAACTCCAGAAAAGCCATGCACCTACTGGAAGAATTTCCACTGTTTGGGAGGCACAGAAGTATTTACTAAGGCCTGTTTGTATCCCCATGCCATGGAGCGACAGAGCGTAAGATGTAGGGAGTGTCTTTGCTAGTTGGCCAACAGCAAAACAGCAAAGAGCAAGCCAAAAGCAGTTCTTCTAGAAAGAAGAAAATACTCCTCACTCCCCCAAGCAAACATACCCATTCTTCTTCATGCCAATCCACTTGCAGAGAAGATCGGCTATTTCTTCCTGTCCATCTGGCCACAAGTGTATCTTGGTCATTCCTCAGCATCACTTGCTCCCCTTCTCCTGAGGTTGGAGATGCTTTTGAAGCTATGTAGTCTGGCCTCGCAGCATTCAATCCATGTATTGAATTGGCCAACAGCTTGCAGTCACACACTGTGACAAGTTGCCGTGTCTAAAAAGCAATCAACCTCCACATTTCAACAACTTTGCATTATTCTGTAAATAATTTACGCCACTTTCATTTGCAGACAAAAATAAATAAATAAATCACAGAATCATGGACCCGTCTGGGCTGCAAAGGACCTCAAAATCATCTAGCTGAAACTCCTCTGCTTTGGGCAGGAACATCTCCTGCTAGACCAAGTTACTCAAAGACCCATCCAACCCGGCCTCGAACGCTTGCAGGGAGGGGTCATCCACAACTTCCCTGGGCGGAAGAACTAGCATTCTGTAGAAGAAACTATCCAGGTGGAACACAAGAAGTTCCATTTAGAAATAAGGAAAAAACTTGTTTACAGTGAGAGTCAAAAAGCACTGGAACAGGCTGCCCAGAGAGGTTGTGGAATCTCCCTCTCGAGATACTCAAAACCTGTGTGGATGCAGCCCTGTGAAATGTGCTCTAGGCAGCAGGCGGTTGGACTTAATGATCTCTTGAGGTTCCTTTCAACTCGGATGATTCTGTGATCCATTGTTTTCGAATCTCGAAGGTGGACTGGCCAGTACTGCCACGTACAACCTTCAGATCTGCTTCAGGGACAGAACAGCTCAGCAGAACAGGATTTAGGGTTTTTGTCCCTGTAAGTAAGAGTGTGTTCAGTCTGGTTTCTGTTAGCACCCATCAACAAACAACTGATTCTCATCACTGCAATTACAGCAGAGGCTGTATCACCATTACTTTCTACTTCACCAGTGGAAAAATACAGAATGGTTTCATTAACTTCTGCCCAGTTGCTGCTGTTTGACAGATGACTCAGAGGAACATTAAAACGGGTGGTCATGGAGAAAGTATATAAAAGAAAGTAAATAATGAACAGTTCTGGAACAGGATGAATGACTAAAGAGACCCGGAGGACACTGTTTTCCACTGCATTCTCAAGAGGAGATAAAGGCAAGAGTGCACAAAGTAGGAGAAAACCTAAATAACAAAGCAGCAAACTTTGAGGCTGGTCTGTTTCCGCTTCTTCTTTAAGACTGTACGTAGCACAATACACCCCTGAACAAGGTAAAACAGGTATTTCAAGGAAACCTACCAAAGACAGACACAGAGGAAAAAACCACAGTGTGCTTCAGAGTGGAAATACATTATTCTCCTACCTTGTCTGCTAGGATGGCAAGTGTTCTTTCAAGGCCGTTAGCCGATCTATCCTTGGCAGCTCTTGAGAGCCTTTCTGCATAGTAACTGACTTGCGTTTTCAAGGTGTTGATTTGTGCAATGATCTCCTTTGCTCTCACAATGTCCTGTGGGATGTATATTATTGACTGGGAACTGGTCGAAGTGCTGAAAAAGAAACACTGAATTCAGGGGAAGGTCTGATTTAGAGGTAACACACGTCACAGTGGCATGCTGGGGAATTAATGGCGCGCAACAAAAATTTACCCAGGAGAGCAATCAGAAGTGAAAGGCCAGTGGGCAATTGCACAGCAGGAACTTGATCCTAGAGCCTTCTCTGCCTTTAGTGGAAGCATTCAGATCAGATTTACTAATCCCTTAGCCAAGGGGCTGTGGGCTGTACACCAGAGGGACATTTTTACTGAGGTGAAGATGGGTGACAGATTTTGTCATCAGATACATAACCCCTGTTTGCAGAGACAGCTTGCCCCATTCTCCCTCCTCTTACAACACAGATGCTTCACTGCATCCTGCTTTACTAACCTGTTTATCACAAAGCTACTAGCACCATGCAAAGCAAATCTGCATTCCTGACTGAGAAATCTCTCCCTATTAAGAACCCAGCTGTAACAACATAAAGCAATACCAAATTTTGGGCTTTTCCACACAGTGAGGGAATTCAGCTGCACCAATAAAACACACCTTTGTATTGGGATACTACAGGTCCACTAAGACTGCTTACTTGGCAGTGGAGGAGAATAGGTTATGTCCTCTAAGTTCAGATGTCTACAGAAGCTGCTCATCCAGTCCAAGACAGATGCTCAAACTCTCCCTGTAGCTGCTGGAGAGAGAGCAGCACTTCTAAAGGGTGATTTACTCCTACCTGAGAAGAGCCATTCACCAAAGCTGCCTTTTACCTTAGAAAATTACTTTAAGCCACAGCTGTGCTCTTAGTTTGCTTTGGAACCAACCCACCACTAGTGCTTTTGCCATGCAGTATGTAGGCTTCTTCCTCCCAGTAGGAATGCTACACAAAGATCAGGCTTTTAGAACCGCTCCAGCTGTGGTGTCATGCCCGTTCATGGCACGACATGACATCAGGTGACATCAGTTCACATTATCTTAGTTTTACTCTTTTTTTTTCCAGTTGTGATGGCTTCACCCCAGTAATAGCACAGAAGAATCTACTTCTTGGACCAACCTTGGCACTGTTTGATGCACAAAGCTATGCTGGGAGACTACATAGACAGGAGTTTCATTGTGAGGCACATTTACCTCAGTTCATAACCTCTGAGGAGTGTGAATTCCTCTGCTACTCCTAAATGCCGTTCATTTCTGCAGTGTGTCTGTGTGGTAAGACAAGAGGGTTGCATGGGGCAGTCTTTGAAACCATTGCCAAAAGTCAAATGCTGCTTCTTTCCCCTTAAGTTATATTAAGACAAGGGGGGAGCCTAATGCCAGTATCTGTCTGAGCTGCAAGAAAAACCAGAAAATTTCTTGTCAATGGATAAATGCAGAAGTGACTCTTGAGAGTTTCCTTATTTGTGTCCCTCTGGTCGTCCACCTGAGTGGACCAAAGAACAACCACTCCCCAGTTCTGCTACCCCACACAGCAAACTCATCTCAGCCTTTAGGACTTTTCCTGTAGATGGTTCGTGCTCGCTGTTAACTGGTGATACACACACACAGATGCACGGATCAGTAGGTGACAATTCCTCTGAGCAATTTCTTTCCACGACAGCGTGGTTAACATGCATAAAGACGTATTTGGTAGGAAAGGCCATGCAGCATATTGAGAGCTGATTTAGAATTATTAAATTTTTAATCACAAACATTTGCTGGGATGATCAGGAAAAATTTATGGTAAAGTTCACATGTATTTACTTTCCAGCCTGCAATCGCTTTTTCAAATGAACAGCTCTCAATGTATTATTATAATATGGGCAAACTATAACACAGTCTTAAACCCCCAGTGAATTAAGGGTTCGACCTTTAATATGAGCAATTTAGAGGAGAACTTCTGCGCCATTGAACCATCATGTCACAGCACTGAATGCCACAACGCGAAGGAAAACAAACAAAAATTAACAGAAAACATTTAAATTAAGACATGGGTTACAAAATATATAAACCATGTCCATCCAGTCGTACCACCGTGAAGATTTTAAAGTATGTGTGTAAATTATTACGTAAATTATCTTCTACCCCTGGCAGAAAGTTTTTCTCTCTCCAGGTAGTTTTCAATGGAAGTAATAGAGGAAAAGATAAAAGATTCTTGTGTTGTGATCTTTAGCTGAGTTCCGATCAGAGAGAGCCAAAAGCTAGCTGTTCATTCCAAACATTGCAGATGAAATGAAGTTCATTCGCACGTCATGTTCCACAAAGCAGCTACAATTACTTAAAGCACACGACGCCATGATGCATGACATTAAAAAGCCCTGCAGACTTCAAAACACACCAGATCTTTGCCAAAGGAAAGAGAAAGAAAACAACCCAAAGAACAACAACCCTCTCTACAGAACTCTCAGAAACAGAAAACTCACCAACACTCCTCATAACTGCTAAAAAAACAAAAAACCAAAATAAAATTAGCAGATTGTTAGCAAATACCAAAAGCACAAAACAAAACGAAGGATGTCTGGGGAAAGAACTTATTGGAGTAATCTTTTCAACGAGGCGGGTACAGAACAACTAAACTCGTCAGCAAAAAACCACAGACTGACAGATGCCCATGGGTTGGTCTGGAGAAACGCTGTGGACGCACCGAGCACAATGGTTTTGCCAATGAAAGAAGAGCGAGCTGAATGATATCTACGTAGGAGTGAACCTGAGGAGATGGATCTCAGTTCTACTATACTGGCTTTTATGAGAACAGAGAAGCAATTAAAAAGGAAACTTAGTCTTCAAATGCTGAACCTGCAGATTTCATGGATCCAGAAGGAACAGTTCTGTAAAACTTAGAAGGAAAACAGTGGATGGAAATGACGCCCTCCAATTAGCCCAAGTGAGGCCCACTTTGGTGGTTAAACTGACAGAAGGAGGTTATTTCAGAATGCAGAAGTGGTATCAAAAGAACTTGAAAGGTGAGCCTAGCATACCAGCGCTTCCAGGTTTACAGTTTCTTCTAGTCCCATCCTAGTGCGCTCTGAGTCAGAAATAATTACACTAAGGTACATTTTGCATCGAGCTTTTTGTCAGTACGTATCTGCCTGATGTTCACAGGATGCTGCTACTCAACTTCCCTACTGCCAAAATTAATTCTGCAGTTGGCAAAGCCTGGTTCCCACTCTCTCCTCCTCTCAGCTCCAAATCCTACAAATTCTTTCTTTGGAAGAGGTCTCCTTTACTCTGGATACAACGACCCCTTGTCCTGCTGCTTTCATGGTTCCTTAAACTCTCCCTGCTGCTGCAAAAGTCACGGAGACCCAGAAAACACTACTTATCTTTTCCTGAGCAGCTAGTGTGGATGCTATGCAGGTCTCTCCTTAGAGTGTATGTGACCTAACCGATTTCTGTCTCTTCCTGTAGCACACACGGTCGTACTTCTGTAGAAGCCTAATCCATGCACAAACCTTGGAGCAATGCAGGAAAGCCCCTCGGCAATTGTCCCAGAACTAAACCAAAGTTGTCAACAAAGAATTTGCCTATCTGGCACACCTGTTCTGTCCAAAAGGGAGTCCAGCGACAGGACCTTCAAGCTATGAGATGGGTGAAGGTCTCCTGAAAATAATGGGTTGAAACCATGATACAGTGCGATTGAGGAGGTTTTATAGACAAATTTTCTAATTCACAATTAGGCAGAACCCAAACCCAACACCTACAATAGCTAAACTAGATGAAACAACAAGTACTGAGGAAAATTCAAGATATAACCATTAGAAAGGGGCTATCAGGAAACAACCAAGGTAATACTATAAAAAAAGAAAGGAATAATCTTCACATTGTATAGTAGAACTATTGAATGAAGTGCAACAACAAAAAAAAATAGAATGGAGTGATTTTCCAAATCACTGAGTATGGACCAGGAAGAAAAGACATGGTAACAGCTGGCACAGCAACATTTCTACTTACTGTTTCTTTGCCTCTTCAAATTTATGCAGCTTTTTCCTCAAGCCACCTGATTTAAAGCCTTGACAATGAGCTGCTGGTGCTCCTATGGTGACTATGTCGTAGTTCTGATCTGGGATGGACAAAAAGGACTTACAAATGAAAGCCTGTCAACTTTAACCTGAACAAACAATTGTGGAAATTCAAAAACTACCCTGAACGTAATTTCTGTAAAACTTTGTGCCAGTGTTTTAAAGAGCATCGAAAACTGAATTGTCTAAGAGGCCCTCAAAATCCATCAAGTACTTTTGAGTTGAAAGAACTGTACTTGAATGCAGGTCCTTTGTTTCTTAGTCTAGAAGGACTGACAGTGAAAAAGCAGCTGTGAACACTGGTCTTAACACAAAACCTGCCCTTACTGGAATCCCTCACATAGATACACGAGGCATGTGTGCCCATTGTTAGTGGGAATCACTCTAAAAATGAAGGAAAACCTAGGTTATTTATGAGGAAAGAAGGTCAGTGTGAACAAATTCCTGTGATTTTGCATAACCATACAGGATGGTTCCAGAGAAAAGATGCACAAGCTTAACTACAAACCACTGTGTATGGTTTCCACATCCTTCTCTACTACAAAGGCTGACTTCTGTCACCGAGGGTACAGTTAACCCCAGAACCTAGTTTTGCCACCTGCAGAACGACATTAATTATATTTGCACATCTTCTTTTGCAAAGAGATTTGGAATCTGAGGATGGAAGCTGCTACAAGTAGCTCTGCTGCTACAGAGCCGTAGCTTGTAGAAACCTGGCTATATGGTTGAGGATGAAAATAAAAAATGGAGAGAAAAGTAACAGAGTAAGGTGAAAAAAGAGAAAGAAACAAATACCTGATCCTCCATCATCCTGGACTCTCATTCTCTGTATATGTAAATTCGTAGGAACGAATTCCAACTTTTTATCAGCTTTCAAGCTGCTGGCTTTGAATGAAGGACCTGAGAAACGCAGGAGAAAAGTAAGAATAAAACCCCTCTGCTCTTGCTTACACTAAAACATTCAAGGAGCTTCATTCATCATTTGTTAATTGCTGAAAGTAAAGCAGAGAAATACATAAAAAAAGATATATCTGTCTGTTACTGCTCACAATTGTTCTCAATTTCCAGGGTGTAATAAGTGGATGAAGAAAGCAGACAGAGACTCTCAGTTCATCAGCCAACTTCCAATAAATGTTAATAAAGAAATCTAACAGCAGTATTTTCTACTCATTAAATTAAAACATTCTAGGTTCCAAATTTCAGAGAAGCACTAACAATCAGCTTTGCCAAGTATCACATTATTATGAAAAAGGAGTCACCTTTATACTGGTGTAGGTCAGTTAGATTTTCCTGATAAGTTAAAATAATTGTTTGGTACTGAGTAACTATTTGTCGACGAAGGCTTTCCCAACAAGGAGATAGTTCTCCCAGCTCTTCTAGTTCACATACCCTGGGGGAGAGAAAAAAATATTAAAAGGAGGGGAAAAAGAGATGTTTAGCTCCACTGGCCACTTAGCCAAGGGTGAGTTCCACATTGTATTAATGTAGCACCATCCTCAGCCCCCACATTCTCCGTTCACTCTGGTTTAACACAGGCAAAATACACCACAGTCCCCCCTGGAGCCTCCTGAGTTGGTCAAACCAAGGCTTCCCACATTTTTACAGGCTCCCCACATTTCTACAGGCTCTCTCAAACTGTATGCCACCTAGTGATACGACAAGAGGCAATGGGTATAAGCTGGAACATAGGAGTTTCCACATCAATATGAGAAGGAACTTCTTCACAGTGAGGGTGATGGAGCACTGGAACAGGCTGCCCAGGGGGGGTTGTGGAGTCTCCCTCACTGGAGAGGTTTAAGACCTGCCTGGATATGTTCCTGTGTGACTTGGTCTAGGTGATCCTGCTGTGGCAGGGGGATTGGACTAGAT